>SZWC01009394.1:4875-63602 GCA_023375785.1 Penium margaritaceum | reverse complement strand
GGCTTACTTTTCTATGGTAGGGGCGGATTGGGCTTATTGTTCTGGTGGGGAGGGGGGGGGGGGTCAGGCTTATTCTCTAAATCGAGGGGTACATAGCCATTCCGCCCGTTAGAGAATTCACAGAACAAGTTTATGGCTGTTTTCCTAGCTTCAGGTCTGAAGCTAGGAAAACTCTATGCTAGCCAGAATAGCTAGTTATGACTGTCGGTGACATAAGTGACAGTGGCTGCTGCCGATGGAGTTGGCCGCCCACTTTCACCAAGTGAGAGACTCCACACAAAGAGATGGGAGCCACTTCTCTATGACGGTGCAATTTCCCCTCCATTGCTCACTCCGCCGTCATCAACGTCCGCCAAGACAGTCATCTGCACGAGTATTTACACCAGCTGAGAGGTCAAAATTCATATTAGTGAGACAGTGAAAGTGCAAATCACAACATTCCCCCATGACCCGTGGGCACCAATGTACATGCACGTACAAAGGTCATGCATCCAAAGTACACAGCATAAGTCATGCTCCTCCATACCCTCATGTCCCCACAGTCTAGAAAAGCCACACAAGTGGGACGATGAGCACACAGAGGATTAGGGTGTAGAGGTGAATGAAGAGGTTTTGTAGGTTTAGGTGTAGGTGTAGGCCTTGTACGTGCATGGGAAGGCTTTTCATGTGCAGGGGCAAGCTTTGTAGGTGCAAGGTCAGGCATTGTATGCGCAAGTGCAGCATCTGTAGGCACAGGCGCTGGCTTTGTAGGCACAGGCGCAGGCTTCATGGGCGCAGGCGGAGGCTTTGTAAGTACAAGTGCAGGCTTTGTAGGTGCATGCGTAACATTTGTAGGCACAGGCGCAGGCTTTGTAGACGCACACACAGGATTTGTAGGTGCAGGCGCAGGCTTTGTGCGCACAGGCACAGAATTTGTAGGCGCAGACACAGGCTTTGTACACCCACAAAGAGGTTTTGTAGGAGCAGGCACAGGCTTCATAGGTGCAGGTACATGTACAGGCTTTTTTGGCACAGGGACAGGATTTTTAGGTGCAGGCGTAGGACTTTTAGGCACATGCACACACTTTTTGGGTGGAGGCATGGGCTTTGAAGGCGCTGGGGTAGAATTTATTGGCGCAGTGGCAGGTTTCATAGGCGAGGGTACAGGCTTTGTTTGCATCGACACAGGATTTGTAGATGCAGGTGTAGGCTATGTAGGCACAGATGCAAGCTTTGTATGTGCAAGTGCATGCTTTGTATGCATGGGAACAGGCTTGGTAGGTGCATGCACAAGTGTTGTAGGCACATGCACACTCTTTGTAGCCACCATTGCAGGCTTTGTAGGCACGAGCACATGCTTTCAAGGCAGAGGCATATGTTTTGTTGGCATAGGTGTAGGCATTGCAGGAGCAGGCACATGCTTTGTATGCTCAAGAGAAGGCTTTGAAGGTGCAGGTGCAGGCTTTGTAGGTACAAACGAAGGCTTTTTAGGTGCAGGCGCAGGCTTTGTAGGCACAAGTGTAGGCTTTTTTGGTGCAGGCATTAGCTTTGTACACAAGCAAAGGCTTTGTAGGAAATGGTGCAAGCTTTGAAGGCGCATGCACAGGCTTTGCATGCGCAGGTGCAGGCTTTGAAGGCGCAAGCGAAGTCTTTGTATGTTCAGGCACATGGTTTGTAGGTGCAGGTGGAGGCCTCGTAAGAGCAGGCACAGGCTTACGTGCAGGCAAAGGCTTTGTAGGCAGAGGTCCATGATTTGTAGGCACACGCTTTGTAGACGCAGACGTAGGCTACGTAGGCACAGGCGCATGCCTTGTAGGGGCAAAAAAGTTTTCGAGCACAGCCGCAGGCTTTGTAGGTGCAGGTGCAGGCTTTTCAGGCACAGGCGCAGGCTTTTGGAGGCACAGAAACAGGATTTGTAGGCGTAGGAAGAGGCTTTGTAGACACAGGCGCAGGCTTTGCAGGCCCAGGGGCATGCTTTGCGCATGGACAGGCTTTGCAGGTGTAGGGGCATGTTTTGCATGTGCAAGCACAGGCTTTCTAGATACAGGTACTGGATTTGTAGGCGCAGGCGCAAGTTTTCTAGGCACAGGCACAGGCTTCTTAGGCACAGGTGGAGGCTTCCTAGTGCATGCTTTGTAGGCGCAGGCGCAAGCTTTGTAGGTGCAGGCGCAAGCTTTTAATGCATACACACAGGCTTTGTAAGCCCCGATGCAAAATTTGCAGGTGCATGCACAGGCTTTGTAGGCTCAGACACAAGCATTGTGAGCTCGCACAGGCTTTGTGGTCGCAGGCGCAGGATTTTTGGACGCATGCGCAGGCTTTGTAGGTGCAGGTACAGGCTTTGACGCCAAAGGTGTAGGCCTTGTAGGCGCAGGACCAGGTTTTGCAGGTGCAGGCACAGCCTCTGTTTGTATAGGTGCAGATTTTGTGAGGTCAGGCGCAGGCTATGTAGGCACAGGAACATGCTTTGTAGGTACAAGTGTAGACCTTGTAGGCACAGGCACATGCATTGTAGGAACAGGTGCAGGAATTGTACGTGCGGGCCCATTCTTTCTAGGTACAATCACAGGCATTTTAGGTACGGGCGCAGGCTTTGTAGGCACAGGCGCAGGTTTTGTAAACACAGGCAAAAGCGTTGCAGGTGCACGTACAGGCTTTCTAGGCATTAGTGCAGGTTATGTAGGTACACACACAGGCTTTTTTGGCACACGCATAGGCTTCATAGCCACACACAAAGGCTGTGTAGGCACATGCACCGGATTTCTAGGAGCAGGTGCAAGCTTTGTAGACACAGGCAAAGGCTTTGTAGGTACAGGCACAGGCTTTGAAAGGGCAGGCACAGGCTTTGCAGGTGCTACCGCATGATTCATTGGTCCAGGGGCATGCTTTGTGGGTGCAATCCTGGGATTTCTAGGCGCAAGCGCAGGCTTTGCAGGCACAGGTGCAGGATTTGTAGGTGCAAGTGCATGCTTTATTGGCCAGGCATGGGCTTTGTGGGAACAAGGGCATGCATTATTGGCAGAGGCGCAGGCCTTGTGGACGCAGGCACAGGCTTTGTAGGTGTGGGGGCAGGCTTTGTAGGCACAGGGGCAGAATTTGTAGGTGCTGGCGCAGGCTTTGAGAGCGTAGGCACAAGCTTTGTGGGCACAGGCACAAGCTTTGTAATCGCAGGTGCAGGCTTTGTAAGTGTGGGGGCAAGCTTTGAGGTTGCAGGCGCACACTTTTGTAGGTGCAGGAACAGGCTTTGCAGGCATAGGCACAGGCTTTGAAGGTGCAGTGGCAGGCTTTGTAGGTGCAGGAGCAGGTTTTATAGGTGAAGGAACAGGCTTTGTATGCGCAGGAGCGGACATTGTTTGCGCAGGCGCAGGCTTTGCAGATTCAGTCGCAGGCTTTTTGGGTGCAGGTACAGGTTTTTTAGGCAACTGGACAGGCTTTGTAGCCAAAGGCTTAGGCGTTATAGGCACAGGGACGTGCTTTGAAGGGGCAGGTCAGGCTTTGTAGGTGTAGGCTCAGGCTTTTTTGGAACAGCCACGGGATTTGTAGGTAGAGGCACTGGCTTTGTAGGCGCAGCTACAAGCTTTGTAGGTGCACGCTCAGGCACAGGCTTTGTAGGTGCAGGCTGAGGCTTTTTAGGCATAGTCACAGGCATTACAGGCACAGGCACAAGCTTTTAGGCTCAAGGGCGAATTCTGCAAGACCAAGCATTGGCTTTGTAGGCTCAAGGAACGATTTTTAGGTGTAGGCACAGGTTTTATAGGCGCAAGCGCAGGCTTTGTAGGCGTAGGCACAGGATTTGTAGGCGAAGCCACAGGCTTTGTAGTTACATGTGGAGGATTTGTAGGCGCAAGAGCAGAATTTATAGGTACAGGCACAGGCTTTGTAGGCGCATGCACAGGCTTTGTAGGTGTAGGCACAAGCGTTGTAGGCGGAGGCGGAAGCTTTGTAGGTGCAGCCATAGGCTTTCGAAGTGCATGCGTAGACTTTATAGGTACAGGCACAAAATTTGAAGGTGCAAGGGGAGGCATTGCAAGCGCACACACAGGCTCCAGCTTTGTAAGAGCAGGCTCTATATTTGCAGGTGCAAGTTTTTCCCGTGCAAGCGTATGCATTATAGGCACATAAGCAGACTCATTATGAGCAGGAAGAGACTCTGAAAACGGAGGCACAGGCTTTGTAGGTTCAGAGAAACCCTTTGTAGGTACAGGGAAAAGTTTTGTAGGTGGAGGGGAAGGCTTCCATGTACACTAGCAGGCTTTGTGTACACATGAACAGGCTTTGTAGGCCTAGGCACAGGCTTTTCAGGCATGGGCCCATGCTTTGTAGGCACAGGCCCAGGCTTTGTAGGCGCAGGCGCAAGCTTTGTGGGCTCCGGCACAGGCTTGATAGGCACAAGCGCATTCTTTTCATGCACAGGTGCAGGCTTTGTAGTTGCATGCACAAGCTTGTTAGGCACACGCACAGGCTTCTTGGGCGGAGGCACAGGTTTTGAAGGTACAGTGCAAGATTTTCAGGGAGAGGAGCAGGTTTTGCAGGCACAAGCACAGGCTTTTCATTTGTAGGCACAGGATTTGTAGAGGCCAAACATGTAGCCTTTTCGACTACGCCCATCAGGGCTCCACGCATACTCATTGTCTATGTAGCCATCAACTACCACCAAACAGTTTTGTCAAAAGTAGAGTCCGAGGTCCTGTGTGGATACCACGTACTACATCACTTGCACAGTCCCATGAAGGGCTCTCCCCAGAGGAAACTACAAAAAAAGAGGTGATGTTTGGTCGTGTGGTAGTGGCCAAGTCCATCAGAGAGCCAATGAGGGACAAGTATAGGGTCACATCCACTCTCTCTTCCAGCTCTGCTGGATCATCCACCTTTAAAGCATCCTGCCCATTAGGTGTGATGGGGGTGGAGGCTATGGGAACTGTACCAAGGAGGTCAGCATACAGCTCCCCCCTAACATGAGCATAATGTGCCAGATGCAGCAAGAGTGTCCACTGATGACGACACGTATGATCTCTATCCTGAGAAACACAGCTATGGGACTTAGGTCCTTCATCCTGCAGGCAGCCGAAAGGATTGCCTTGGCCTGTTTCATGGCCTTCTTCCAGGGAGAGACAATCAAGAGGTCATTCTTGTACACTTGGATGGTGATGAAGTTGTCAGCAATAAGTCTGAGAAAGAAGTACGAGTTGGTTTCACTTTGCACATGCCCAGCAAGTGTCATTGTGCACGTGATCTCCTGGTTCCAGCACCGGGATGACTGCCTCAAGCCATATAGGGCCTTGCGCAACCGCCTGACCTTGTCACCGACCTCAAATCCTGGTGGCTAGACTATGTAGATCTCCTCCTCTAGACTGCCATGAAGAAACATGTTGTTGACATCCATTTGGTGCAGCTCCTAGTCATGGTGAGTATCAACCCCAAGTAGAGCGTGAGCAGTGGTCATGTGGCCAACGCATGCGAAGGTGCTAGTGAAATCCACACCATCAACCTGTGAGAACTCTTGGCCATCAAGAAAGTCGTGCAACAATCTAGTGTGCCATCAGGCTTCACCTTGGCTTGTACAGGCTTCCGTCCAAGCGGGAGGTCGACAAGCTCATAGACACTGTGCTCACTGATGGCTCTCAACTCATTCTCACAAGTAGCATGCCACAACTCTATCTCGTGAGCCTAGAGTGCCTCATTCAATGTGCCTGGGTCAGGCGCCATCGAGGGAGGTCTCCGGGTGGCTAAGACACACTCTACCGCACTCGTCCTGACTACGAGTAGGTCAGTTGCGACATCCCAAGTGACCATGAACTCTCAAGAGACCAAATCGTGACCGACAAAGCATGTTGGGTGGACCTCAATGCAGTCTGCCTAGAAACTCAGGCCAAGGGCCTTTGTCTCAGGCTCGCCACTTTGAACACTTCAAGTTGGGCGTCTAGGAACCGAATCAACAGTCTGTTGAGTCCTAGATGCAAGTGGTCGGAGACAGTCACCGGACTCGCAGGAGTAGTCTGATGTTGTGATGCTCATCTCAGGCTGCAGAACAAGCTACCGGGCCACAACTGTAGGGGCTGTGGACTCGCACGGAAGGGAGGAGGGTGCAAGAGAAACATGGACATGTGCTGGCTTGCACATAAGGGGGAGCAACCGCAGGCACATGACTAGGTATGATTTGGGATGCTCTCACCAGCACGGGATGAGGTGTGCCAGATGGAATTGATGCTAGCACGTGATCAGGTTTTCCAAAGGGGACTGACGGTGGCACATGAGCACGTGTGCCAAAAGGGGACTGACACTAGCACAAGATCAGATGTGGCAGAGGGGACTGACACTGGCATGGGATCAGGTGTGCTGGAGGGGACCAATGTTACTACTGGATCCACGGCCAAGATGGCCGGATCATCAGCAGCCGGAGACCGGATCACATGTGAGAAAGCCCGGGTGGATCCATCTGTAGGACGAGACTCCCCCATCTGCCGTGAAGCCATATAGGTGGGAGCGTGATGGGCGGCCAACAGTAGAATGCTAGACATGTCACGGTAGTTGAGAGTCTTGAAGATGAGAATGTCTCAACAATCAACAATGCGATGGAGAGAGGGATCCCAAAAGCGCCAAGCCTTTAACCTCGGGGAGATGCCGATAAAATCACACATGCAACCCAGAGACCTTGGACCCGTGCTGGTACTTGGTGTACCAGACATAGGCGAGGGACCCCCAAACGTGAGCAAGATGGAGATCGGCGCAATGACGATCGCGCCAATTGCAGGGTCCTCCTCCTCACCATATCACGCTCGTACGGCGTGACATGGTTCGGAAGAGGACCCTACTGTAGGCAATTCTAGACCCACGTCATGTAGGAGAAGCCCTCAAATGTAAAAGACTCTGAAAAACCACACTCAAACCATATGGCACGGATTGCATCCTCCATGGTGCGGTTCCAATGTGCAGACATACCTTTCGCTGTGGTGTAGCAAGTTTGGAGAGCTGGTGAAAGAAACAGTGCTCGACAAAGTAGGTAACCTTCTCACCTAAAAACCCACCACCACTATCTGAGCAGACGTTGTGAATGGTGTGATGAGAATGGCACTCAACCATCACAAGCCACGGGTGGACTGCCAGGGTGACATCTCTCTTGTGGCAGAGGCTGTAGACGGAGCGCATCCGGGTGAAACCGTCACTCTGGACAAGAACATATTGACCCCGATCTGAGATGGACTTGACTGGAAGTGGACCAACTTTAGTAAACGTAGTGCTTGGGAAGTGGATTCGGGGAAAGAGCAGCAATGCATCTTATCCTGGACGTAGAAAAGACAATCGGTCTTGAGGGGCTTCTCGAAGGAAGACGCGTCAAGACTGAGAGCTGACTACGTTTGAATGAGCTTGGACATAGTTTTCTAGCTAACATGGTAGAGGTGGCGATGCATCAAGTGCCGGTGCTCAGGGAAGAGAACACCAGTGACAAACAAACACAGAAGATGGAGTGGGAGAAGCAGCAGAGGGAGTGCAACGAGACACATGATACAGATCATTCAACAATGGAGGCACAAAGAACAATGGTATGGGTGTCCACAATAGTTAATGTAGCAGAGTCAGCAGTGTGCTCAACAGTGAGATCCATCTTTGTGCATGCACGAACAGAGAGCAACGAAGAGCAACCATTTGGAAAACCATCAAAGCGCACAGCTCCAGTTCCTTAGTTAGGCAATGACTAACCAGATCCAGTGTGAATAGACCAAACGGACGCAAGGGAACC
This sequence comes from Penium margaritaceum, assembly GCA_023375785.1. Classification (NCBI taxonomy): domain Eukaryota; kingdom Viridiplantae; phylum Streptophyta; class Zygnematophyceae; order Desmidiales; family Peniaceae; genus Penium; species Penium margaritaceum. The sequence goes on along the minus strand of SZWC01009394.1, from coordinate 55,885 downwards.
GAGAACAAAGAAATCACTATGAGAACCACTCATGTGATGGATAGAACTAGAGTCAATGATCCAGGTGCCACCCGGCTCACGGCCAGTCTTAGACACTAAAAAACATACCACATCACACTCTGCCTCTAATCGATGTGAAGCAGAGGACTCAAGACAATGACGAACAGGAAGGACCCATGACTCGTCAAGACAGTCGGTAGTGTCAGGTGCATCCTCATCAGTAGCCGGATGAGCTCCCCCACAAGCATCATCAAGGGCAACAGACACAGGAGAACAAGCTATCTCGGGACCACCCAGCTGTGAAAAAACAGTTGCACCTCCCTGACCATGAACCACCAACAGTTGACAAAGCTTTGTGATTGCGTGATCCCAAGGGTTTGTATCACTGATGTTGCCTGGTGAAGTGGCTTCATCTCCTACAATTGTGGATGCAGTGCGACCCTTCCATGTGTCACCAGAGGGCATCCGCTGTGTGTGTACCGCCTGGAGGCAGCACATGATCCGAGGCCAATCAAGGGGTTTCTCACACTCTGTTTAGCGATGAGAAATGCCACAGTTGTAGCAGTGGACAGAATGTCCACTACCAGTGCTTGTAGGCTACTGCTGCTACTGCTGTCCCTTGCCGCATCTCTTCTTCTCCTTCTTCTCCTATGCAGCTGCTACAACGCCTTGAATCTGGTGGCTCACGGTAGAGGAGGAGGAGGAAGAAGTGGTGGAGGTGGGACGAGAAAACTGGGACAGAGGTGTAGGAGGAGTCACAATCACTACTGCAACAAGTGGACTCTGCTGATGGGCGACAGCAGCCTGATGAGCCGATGTCACCTGGAGAAACAAGCGATGAGCCCAAGAAGCATTTATAGTGACTCCGACAACTCAGAGAGGGCCGCATGGTTGAAGCTCATAAAGAGCTTAAGGTAGTCCAAGTGCGCCCCCACCATGATAGCATCAAGTGCCCACAATTGCCTCCTGCCACGGTTCCAAAGCACGTGTAAAGGCGCATGGCGCACCTCTACTAGTCTGGTGCAAGCTCCGTAGAGCCCTAGCAAAGGGATTGGAACTCACGCAGTTGAGTCGCCCTTGGGGCATGGGTCTCCGTAGCGAGCAATGCCAGGGCCAGCTCCCAGCCTTGGCGTGGGCCTGCTCCTGTCCTGATCACGGCCTCACCCAAAAAGGGACAGGAGTCGGCCAGAGTCTCCTATGGCATGGCGTAGAGTAGACCGCACATTGCTCCCGCTGCTTTCTGGACCTGGTGAGCATCTCAAGTCTGATGCAGGCTATGGTAGTAGGCCCAGGCACCCTCAGAGTCGGTCCACACCTGCAAAAGGATCTATCAATAATCGAAGCCCTTGTCGCGATTGTAACAGGGTGGAGGTATCTCAAAGTCATCCTGTCGTCGCTCTATAGGAAGGGTGACCTCAGGCTCAGGAGATGGTTAGCATGGTGCAGGGAGACCACCTGCGAGAGAAACGCCACCAAAGGTGAAGTCTCCTGATCGACGTGGCTGATCGTGATGGCGAGAAGGTGACAGGGTGAGAGGCTGTGAGCCCAGATGCAACTCATGAATGCGCTCCTCAAGGACACGAATAACATCCTCGTATGTGTCATCCACTATCTCCTCCTCATCCAAAGTATCAGCCTGTGATGATGGGTGTTGAGACTGTGGTGATGTGTAGGACGTAGACAACTGAACAGATCATGTAGCTCCAATGGGTCCTGTTGGTGTTTTCTGTGAGGCCCCTGAACAATCCCTCATTATCTCCGCAATCTCTTGCAATGCATTGGTCTGATGCTGCTGCTGGTGGCGTATCTCATCCTGCATCCAACGACGCTTGCTGATCTTGAGTGGCTGTGATTGTGGACTCATGATGCCAGAAGAAGAGAAGAGGAAGGATCCCCTAGCCACTTGCCATTGTCTGCGACCCACGTCATCCATGCTGCTCAGTATAGGTCCAAATGTCAATGCTGTCAAGATCAAGAACCATTGGCGTTTCTTGAGGAGATGGAACACTGGGAAAACTTGATTTCTCAGCCAAAAGTTTGGCGAAGTGTTCATGATGATGTCATCACTTATAACAATTATGTCTACATGAAGGCTCTCCAAATGAAGTGAAATGTGGGGCGATGATATTCCAGAGGATGCCAAATGCAATGGTGGTGATTTTGTGTAATAAAACCTGAAAAGGTTTTAAAAAATCTAAAAAAGAAAAAATTCACCTTCTTCTCAGCCCAAAATCCGAAAGAAGAAGAAAAAAAAAAGTCTTGATCCGAGGGCGTTGTTTTTCTTCTTGGATCATACAAGACAGGAAATGAGGCGGGAGTTGATTCATTGGACTATCATCGCGAGAGCTTTCTAATGGGGCCTTACAAGCCAAAAACTCTGATCATATGGGGCAGTTGGGCTCTCTCACGTCAGGGAAGGGAGTGGGTAGGTGTGACCCGAATGGAGCATCCGGAAAGCTTTATGGACCCCTTAGCAATGTCACGTGCGCCAAATGCTGCTGGAGAGGGTTGAGCAACCCTTTGCTGCCCTATGGTGATGGTGTGGTGATGTGGTCGCAAGGGCATCTCCACTGCTGCAATTGGTTACGTCGGGTCATTGTTTCTTGGTAAGTAGTCCCAGGACTGTGGCTTTAGCTGTGACTCTCAGCAATACTGCCACTGTTGTGTCTCTACTGCGCAGCTCAGCAAGGGATGCCTTGCCTCCTTGAACCATGAGAACATACTAGGAGGATTCCTAGCCTTGCTGTTGCTAACGTGTCAACACTATCTAGTCAGTTGGTGCAGTAGCAAGCAAGCAGGTACAAGAAATAGCAAGGGTTAGGCTAGGGAGACGCGCAAAGTATAATAAGCTTCAATAGCTTATTAATACAGAGATAAGTTACAAATGACAAGTACACAACATGAATACCTAATGGGGCGCACGGCGGTTGACGCACGCGGCATTGTCAATTTGTCTCAAAATCAGCCCAAACCATTGCTTTGGCTACAACTCATGCACATTCACCCAAACACAACACCGTCTGAATGTATAGGTGTAGAATCTCAAGCCAGATGCTACAACTGGTAACATGCATAGGTCCGTCATTGATTGGTGGACACGCAATGCAAAAAATGCAAATCAGGCTCAAGAGCCAGTCCACCGAGAAAACTCTAGCGATTGGAGAAAAACTGTAGAGCACCCCAGAAAGCACCCGGGACGCTGTGGCAGCTGTCTGGTAGCTATTGATTGGTGGATCCACCACCAGTTGGCTCTTTGGCGCAAGCTGGGTCCACATCAGGGATCTACACAAGCATGACCGAGTGGTCACAGTAAGCTATTCAGACAGATGGGGATGACGCACATCACAACAGCTCCACATGCACACTACTTTATACATGTATAAGAGATTGAGTACCGTGACTATGCTAGAGGTTTACTCCACAACATTGGAGCCATCCATGGTGGAGCTTGTATCCTTTGCCAACAGCAGCACACACTCAAGCCGAGGCCTGTGGTCACATGATCTGCATTTAACGTGATTCTCATGGTTTGGTTCTGTCCATAGAGAGCTCCAGCTCTTTGATGTCGTAGGATGCCAGATCTATCTCCGAATTGCTTGTGGATCCCCAGGAGAGTTGCATTTTTTCAACCGGGTGCTGATCCTTAGGGGGCCAGCTGGAAAGATTCACTCTGTGTCATGGTGAAAAGACACCCTCAGTATTTACCGAGAGGTCATGCTTGACCTACGGGTGGTGTGATGATCTTGGTGTGCATCACACACGACGGAGAGGCACGCTCACCAGTGTGCTTGATTCTCGCTCCTAGTTCCTACCTATACTACCTTTTGATCATGTCAAAGTACCAAGAGCTTTGATCCATGGCTTGTGTCTTTTGGGGATCTCCCTGCACCCTCATCTCCTACATCCCATGCTCTCTATACATTAAGGAATAACTTTTGGTACTGGAACATAGAGGGGCCATCCCTCCCGCACTGTCTTGCCTTCAGATCCCGGACCACTCTTGGACCCCTGCCACAGTGCCGAGGCTACCTCTCACAATTGAAGCAGTCTCAACAGTGGTATTAGCAGTAGGAATTGTTCATGACTCAAAGCCATCTCGGCGCATTTCTCTTTGGAACCTCATTGGCTGGTCATTGTGTTGAGATCGTGGACATCACCCCGTGCCCGCCACATTGCCATGATTACATCTTGCGGCTCCAGTAACATCGACAGCGGCAGCATCTTCCCCTCTGCCTACTGCCACTTCATTACCCTCTTGAGCATAGCGGCATCAACAGCAATGACATGACTGCCGCACATGGCTCTCTTCAGCCCTGATACCCCAATTTTGGGACCCGTTGTGCTGCACCTAAAAGCCCGACACCTGCACCTAGAACACCTCCGACTGCACCTACGATGCCTGTGCATGTTCCTACAAAGCCTGTGCCTACACCTACAAAACCTCCACCTGCAACTACAAAGCCTACGCCTGTGCCTACGATACCTGCTCCTGTGCCTACAAAACCTTCTCCTGCACCTCCAAAACCTCCGCCTGTACCTACAAAGCCTGTACCTACACCTACAAGGCCTGTGCCTATGTATACAAAGCCTATGGCTGCGCCTACAAAGCCTGCGCCTGTGCGTGCAAAACATGTGCCTGTAGCTACCAAGGCTATGCCTACACCTACAAAGTATGTGTCTACTCATACAATGCTTGCACCTGCACCTGCAAAGTATGCACCTGGGCCTACAAAGCATACGTTTGCGCCTACAAAGCTAGCACCTTTTCCTGTGCCTACAATGACTGCACATTTGCCTACAAAGCCACGGCCTGTGCCTATGAAACCTGGGCCTGCACCCTCAGAGCCTGTACCTGCACCTACAAGTCCTGTGTCTGCGCCTACAATGCCTCTACCTGCATTAAGAAAGCCTGTGCCTGCATTGAGAAAGCCTGTGCCTGTTCCCAAAAGGCCTGTGCCTGCCCCTACAAATCCTGCACCTGTGCCTATAGAACTTATGCATGCGCCTACAGAACTTGCGGCAGCACCTACAACACTTGCGATTGTGCCTACAAAGCTTGTGCCTGTGCCTATAAGGTCTGTACTTCTGCCTACAAATCATGTGTGTGAACCTAAAAAGCATGTCCTTGCACTTACAAATCCTGCGCTTGTGAAGAAAAAGCCTGCCCCTGCACCTACAAATCCTATCCTTGCATGTACAAAGCCTGTCCCTGCGCCTATGAAGCCTGTTCCTGTGCCTGCAGAGCCTGCAACTTTTACTACAAAGCCTGCACCTTTTACTACAAAGCCTGCACCTTCACCCACAAAGCCTGCGCCTGTGCCAACCACATCTGCCCCTACACCTACAAAGCCTGTGATTGCACCTACAAAGCCTGCACCTACGCCTACGAAGCCTGCGCCTCTGCCTACAATGCCTGCACGAGTACCTGAAAATCATACACCTGTGCCTACAAAGCTTGCCCCTGTGCCTACAATAGCTTCCCCTGCACCTAAAATGCCTACTCCTGTGCCTACAAAGCCTACACCTCCGCATAGAGTGCTTGCAGCTTTGCCTACAAGGCCAGTGCCTTTGCCTACAAAGCATGTGCCTGAGCCAAAAAGGCCTGCTCCTGGGCCTACAAAGCTTGCACCTGTGTCAAGCATGTTTCTGCCGCTGCTCCGCGGAGGAGGGCTAATCCGTGGAGAAGAGACCTGGGCAAGCTGAAAACCGCGCAAGGAACGCTGGCTCCCGCAAGCGCGGTTGAGCATGGGGTGGTGCGGAATCCAGTGGCGGTGGGGATAAGGGTACCCGCAGGGAAGCTGCCGCAGGTTGACATTGTCATCTGCGGCGACTTCCCTACGGCTATCTCAAGCGCTTGTGGCAGAAGTCGGGAAAGGCGGGAAGCGGTGGCGGGAAGATCCGCGGCACAAAGGGAACAAGGACCGAGCCGCGGTTAGGCGCGCAGTCACTGAAAGAGTGCAGGCAGGTCAGCAGACGGACGGAGCAATCAGGGGAGGGCAACAACCAATCAGCACGAGAGTTGGCACATCAATCACGGAGAAGCACCGGAAGACGCACCGCGGAAGATGAAGATTCAAGGAAGAACACGAAGACTGCGTGTGCGAGCCGCGGATGAGGAAGAAGACTCAATAGGGGTAAAGGGATGAGGTTCTGTGTGTTTGAGGATGAGACCCGCGGTACGTAAATGCACCGCGTGGAGTCCAAGTAGGAGGGAAGAAAGTGACATGAGAGGGATGAGACCGTCAGTGTGTAGACACGTTGTGTGGAGTCCCAAGTAGATAAGGCCTAGGCAGCGATAGCACAAGTTGTCCTGTTGTCACAAGTTGTCTTGTTGCTCCAAGAGATTTCTCTCTTGGAGCAGTACTCCGCATTCCATGTACTCTGCCTCGGATTATCAAGGACATTTATCGGCTCTCATTTGTGTTTGCAGCGTTCTGCTCCCCTGCCTTCCCTTGCCCTTGGTGTTCCACCCGCGGTCTGCGGAACGACGTGCGTGAAGAGCCAAGCCTAGGGTGCAACGAGCTGCCGGCGGTGCCCTTGCTTGCACACGGCCGCGGAACGAGGTTTTGCGGAGAGGAGCTGGAAGTCACGAGGTGGCGGGCTCGCGTGGCAAGAAGAGGACCGCGGAGTGTCATTCATCGGTGAGGTTCTTATGCAAAATTCCAGACATGTGGTCTGCGGAATCGCCTGCTGTTCAAAGTTAGTCTTACAAGAGCTGCTGCAGATCAAACCTAGTTAGTGACTGTGGTGGAAGTGCATTGTCTGCGGATAGCGCGGAATAAGGCAGGCGGCGGAGGAGGTTGAGGACACGACAAAATTTGGGGTATCAGTGTCATGGTGCGGTGAGCGTGGACAGTTCCTTGCTCTTTGCTCAGCGGAACTGCACGTAACCTTCAGATCAGTCGTTGATGTCGGCGGCCAGCTTTGTGCATCAGGATATTGGGAGACGGCATCAGCAACAGCAATCATCAGCACGGTGCTTCCTGCCGCGCCGGACCACCACCTACGCAGGCAGCCAGGAGTCCTCCCCCGTACTGTCCCGCACCCCAGTCAGCTCCTCACCACGCTCTGACCCGCTCGCCCAACACCGGTGGGTGACCGAGTGGCTGGAGCAGCTGCACTGGCGTCGTATCATGGACGCTCTGGGCGACCGTATGGAGGTGGAGACCATCTCCAGCCATGGCAGCCGCGGATCCGGCCAGTCCCAGTGCGAATCGGAGGGGCAGGAGGCTGTGGTCATGGCACCACAGTGGTTCTCCGATACCCCTCCATCGTTCGAGCAGCCCTCCGCTGGTGGAGAACTCGGGGTCTACCGCGGACTGGTCTACCGACGCCGTGGCGGGGAGCAGCCAACGGCAGCTGCCAATCCACTGCTGCAGCACTCATCACCTATGATGCATCCACCACTCAAGGTAGTGCAACCTGGGGAGCAACATGGATCCCAGGAATACTCCACGCCGGACGAGCAGCAGCCAGTGGCCCAACAGCAGCCGCGGGTCGACACCATACCAGTGGGAAGCACGGCTTCCGCGCAGGATGAGCAGCTGGGGATGGACCCGCCACCACAGTTCGTCGGACCGGGGCAAGTGGATGGACCATCGGCACCCTCTCTCGCCCAGGGTTCCGCACAACCAACACACCAACAACAGGCTCCCCAGGTGCCCATTTCCGCTGGAGCGATGTCGATGGGCGCTGCAGTCCTCTCGGTGGCAGGAATGACACAGCTACCTGTGTACCAGCCGCCGCCATATAGGGGAGCAGTGCAGGCCGGGACGACGCCGCAGCCACCCACGGCGGGACCAAAGCAGCAGCAAATGAGCCAGCTGCAGTCACACTCGAGGATATCACGGATGAGCGTGACGGTGTCACATCCAGCAATGGGTGCACTACTGCAGCAGACAAACCCACCACAGACACTGATGGGTACCGCGCCGGCAGGGACCGTGATGCCCGCGACAGGCATGCAGCAGACCAGCTACCAGCCGCCGCAGGTGACGGCGCCGACGCAGGCAGGGACTGCGGTGCAGCACCCTGTGATGGCTCCGCATCCACCACAAGGGATGCAGTCTTTCGGGGGCGCCACCCAAAGGGGTGCTACGACTCAGCCTCATGAGGTCCAACCACTGATGCACCAGCAGCAGCCGCGGGGAGGCATGACGTCGATGCAACCCTCAGCAACAGTTTTGCACCCGTGGCCAACTCCGCAGCAACAGCTGATGAGCATCACACAAGTAGGAGTGGGTCGGCAGCCTTTCGTGCCAGGCACGTAGCCACCGCTGCCCCAAGGGGCACCGCCACCACCCCAGTATTCCGCACCAGCCTACCAGCAGCTTCATCCGCCGCAGCAAATCATGCCAGCCGGTGTGACTCTTCACGCACCACCAATGATGCCGCAATTCCCGCCGGCGCCACAAGGTCACTCGCACCCACCACTGTCGCAGATGATGGGGGGTCAGCACCCTGCAGGGACAACGGCCCATCCTCTCCCAGTGGCACCAGCCGCGGTTACCGGTGCTGCTGTGGTCCCCACCACACAGACCTATTGGATGCCTTAGCTGGTGGCACTGCAGGCACAGGGACCTCCGACCCCGCCCCTTGGGATGAAGTTCTTCTCCACACCTTACACCACCTCACTGCCAGCTCCTTCTTCCTAGAATATGCACCAGTCACACACGCACCCAGGCTCTCACATGCCCGCGGGGCAACCTTTGATGCAGATCTACCATGCGGGATACTCCGTGGCCCAGCCTGCCAATCTTCCCCCTCCAACTGCTGTGACTGCGTTGATGACTAACCGCAGTACTGTACCTCAGCTGCAATACATTCGTTCCGAGCCCGCAAATCTGCCACGGCTGGACACCTTCAAGGGCGCCCCTGAGGAGGATCCCTGGATCTGGCTGAAGCAAATCACACTCTACGCCAGCATTGGCCGGATCCCACTTGACCTTTGCCTTGCTACTGCGGAACTTCACCTCCAAGGAGCTGCGGCCGACTGGTACAATGCACGCGCACCCTTCTCTTCCTTCGAGGACTTCGGCAACGCTCTTATTGAACGCTTCAAACACCTGACGAAGGAGGAGGCCCTACGGAAGATCAAGAAGGAGGTCATGCGCAAGGACGATGACATCCACAGATTCCTGGACCAGTTCCTCACCTGGGCTTCCGTGGCCAAGAACCCGCAAGGAGAAGGCCTGCCGCTATGGGTTCTCCTGCAGAATCTGATCCGCGCACTCCCAGACGGGGTCAGTAGTCTCATGATCGCTAATTGCTACCGCTTCCTCCAGGACACGGTGCAAGATGCCACGGCCATATCCACTCGTCAGTGATCCACTTGCCAGCAGTAGGGTGGAGAGACACACGCACCGCCCGCATCGCAAAGCCAGCCTCCGCCGCAGAAGCCCAACGCTTGCTACACCTGCCAGAGCCTGGAGCACATTGCCCAAGATTGCCCTCGTCGCCGCCAAGCAGCTCCGCGCCCAGACCCCGTCCAACCAGATCCCATGGTCCAGCAATGGCATCAGTACTACAACCAGCCATGGCCCAATCAACAGCAGCAGCCTCAACAGCAACAGTAGCAGCAACCACATGCGCCCCCTCCTGGGCAGGCTCAGGCGGGTCAGGGAACAGGCCAGGGCATCTTGCCGAACCCGCCGCCAAACTCAGCGGCCGGTGACCGTAATGTCAAGCTGGGTTTGCCCATGGCGGAGGATGAGACTACGGAAGTTTCCCCCACTCCAGAGGAAGCAGAACTCATTACACAGGCTCGCAAGCTGGGACTCCGCGGGTGGGATCTGCAGGAAGCCGCGCAGGTCCAGAGCGACATGCGCCGGAAGGCAGAAGCTGTGGAGGCCCGGGTACAGGACGCCATTGCACCTCGCTCCATGTGCCCACATGAGAAGCACCGTACTACGGACCCCGAGCCAGCACACGGTCCAACTGTCGCGGCCACCCCATCTGCTCCTCACACCACTCCCACTGCTCCGACGAACTCCACGGATCCGGTGGAAAAGCTCTTCACCACCCCCATCGCATCCGTGAACTTCTTCGATTTCCTCCGCATCCACCCCGAACTGGCTCCGCGACTCAAGGAGGAGTTTACCAGGGCGAATCATCACCTCCGGACTGTGGGCATCTCACTCGCCTGTACGACACCGCCGCATGGTATCCAGAATACCCGTCGAATTGTAGTAGAGGCACCGCCGGCCTTGACCACAGAGGAAGTGGATTGGGGCTGGGCACCGCAGCCACTGGAACCACCCTGCCGCAATGAGCGCCACTACGAGGTCGCCTGCTGTGTGGTCTGGATCTGTGGCCGAAAGTTCCTCACCATAATCGACACTGGTACAACCCACACCACTGTGGCCCTCCGCGTTCTCTGCCTGGTCGGATAGGCGGACCGCATCCTTCCCACGAACCGGCTGTTCAGCAATGCGGCGGGAGGGATGGATTACGGGGATGGAGAGGCGCAGGGACTCCCCTTGCAGGTGGGATCTCTCCATGAACCAGTGGACGTCCAGGTCACGCAGGCCCAGACTTACGACATCCTCCTGGGCATAGACTACCTCCTCCCGCGTCAAGTCAACCTTCTGTTTTCCCTTGGCGTCATGCAGCTCACCTTCGCAACAAGCACCAAGGAATACGCCTTGATCACTGTGGGGGACCGAGTGACGGTGCCCGTCACCGGGGGCGCACCCTTCTCCCTCTCGGATGCTGCGCGAGAAGACTCCCACACCCACTCCCAGCGTATCCGGACCTCCGCGGAAGCCGTCCTCGATACTGAGCAAGTTCCCGTCGAGGAATGGCAGGAGCTGGCCGTGGACCCTGCGGAACCATGTGTACGCAGCAACCTTCTTGGGCTATGGCAGCAGGGTGAGCAAACGTTCGGCAAGGGCCTACCCTTGGACGACGAAGAGGAATTCTATCCCATCCGTGCCCAGCCTCCACCGCCGCCCCCTCGCTGGGATCATATCCTGCATCCTCGTCTCTCTCCATCACAAAATCAGGATTTCCGCGACCTCTTGGACTCCTTCACGAATATCTTCGCTGGCTCAGCGATAGACCTTGGGGCGGTCAATGCCTTCCACGTCATCAACACCGGGACAGCTGCCGCCATCAAGAAAAAGGTCCGCCGCATACTTCCGGACCAAGAACAAATCATCAACGAGGGTCTCGTGGAGTTGAAGGCACAAGGGGTGATTGTCCCCGTGGTAAGCCCCTGGCGAGCCAACTTGGTCATTGTTGGCAAACCAGACGGGTCCAAGCGGTTCTGTGTCGACTTCCGTGACCTCAACCGGGTCACGGAAGAGGACGCCTATCCCATGCCGCTGATCGTCGACATCTAGGAACGCCAGCAAGGAGGCGGATGGTTCGCCAAGTTGGATGTCAAGGCAGCCTTCCACGCTGTCCCCGTGCACAAGGACTCCATGGCCAAAACCGCCTTCGTGACACCAGAGGGCCTCTACTCCTTCACCCGCATGCCCTTCGGCCTCCGCAACGCCAGTGCGACGTTCCAACGCGTCATGGACTCCACCCTCCGCGGCATCCCCAATGTTTGTTGCTACATTGACGACATCATGGTTGCGGCTCACAGCTTCGCAGAACTCTTCTCCTCCCTCTCTGCCGTCTTCACCGCCCTCCGTGCTGCAAATCTTAAGTTGAAAGCTGCCAAGTGCTCCATTGGCGCGGCGGAAATGGAATTCTTGGGATTCGTCATGAGCGCTGACGGCATCAAGACAGACCCAGCAAAGATCGCAGCAGTCCAGGAATGGCACCAGCCTACAACGGCGGGACAAGTCAAGATCTTCCTCGGCTTTGTCTCCTTCTAACGCAAGTTTTTCCACGATCACGCCCACATCATCCGCCCCTTGCAGCAGCTGACTCATCAGGATATCCCCTTTGAGTGGACAGAGGAGTGCACCGCTGCGTGGGCGGAGATCAAACATTGGCTGGTCACTGCTCCCATGCTGGAATTTCCTGACTTCAATCTCCCCTTCTCCATCACCACCGACTGGTCCCCGGGACGGCCTTGGCGCCGTGCTGTCGCATACAGTGCAGGAACCGGTCCAACGGGTGATTGCGTACGCAAGTGGAGCACTCACCGACGGTGAGCGGAAGTACCCACCGGTCAAGGGTGAGTGCCTGGCCGTGCTGTGGGCCCTGCAGTACTTCCGCGACTACATCAAGAACGGCAAGCCCTTCACCGTTCCCACCGACCACCAAGCACTCCAGTGGCTTCTCACTACCCAGAACCACGAGGGTATACTGGCCAAGTGGGCCCTTCTCCTGCAAGGATACAACATGAAGATCAAGTACCAGCCCACCCTCGCCAATTGCAACACCGATGCCCTCAGCCGTCTCCCACGCGTAGATTGGCCACATCCCGCGGACCCGCTGAACAGCCCCACGGACTCACTACCCACACCTACCCCTCTCCCTGCGGACGCCGAGCCCCAGTGGGAGGGAGTCGCCCGAGAATTCACGGATGACGAGCATGCGGTCGCCCACCAGCTGCTGTCAAAACTGGAACCCTCTGCGGCCCTGGGATCCGCGGAGACCCTGCCGGCTCTCCCCGACAGTGGCCTCCGGCTTGCCCGCCGATACAACCCCACGATCCGCGGCTGGACGCTGGAGGAGATTGCGGCACATCTTCCCCCTCGCTCTGTCCTGCCACGATCCCACCGCGCTCCCTCTACTGCACCGATTGTCACCCCTCCACCGCTGCCTCCCACTCCCTCTGCCTCTCCTCTCCTCAACACCCGCCATCCCCTTCCCCTGGTGGACTTCCTTCTCCACTCCCCTGCATCCGCGGACCGCCTCCAGGCACTCATCTCCTCCTTCAATCCCTCCCTCTCTCCTGCCGGCATCCGCCTCTCCTGTACCCTCAACCGCGACACGGGCGTCCGCATGGTTGCCCACGACGTCCTCATGGCGCACTCCCGCGTCCGGGCAGAGGCTGCCCGCACTCTATGCACATGGAGTCCCGCCCTGCTGATTCCCGGCCCAACGGCGCCCGATGAAATCCACGTGGCATGGTGTTACGTCTGGGTATGTGGCCGTAAATTCGTGGCCATCGTGGACACCGGTGCCATCCATACCACCATCGCGCTGCGAATGGTCAGCGCCCTGAACCTCTATCACCTCCTCGAACCCACCCGGCTCCGCTTCTCCATTTCCACAGGTGCCATCGATGCACCCATTGGCCAGATCATGGCCCTTCCCATGCATGTCGCCAATGTTCATGCACCGCACGCTGTCCAGGTGTGCGATGTGCGGACGTATGACATGCTCTTGGCGGTGGACTGGCTCGCGCCGCGCCAAGCGGATACATTGCTCGGCGCTGGTATTCTCAGTCTCATTTCGGCTTCCAGCGTTCGATCATTCACTCCACTTTTCACTTCACCTCGTCCGCTCTCAATCTCTCCGCCCATGGTCCTTGCCCCACCCGGCACGGGCACTCAGCTCACATTCCGTCTCACGAGAAATTCTGGAGTAAACCGCGGCACAGCCTCCGCGATGGCCCATCCTTCCAGCGCGGGGTCCGCGCCCTCAACAAGGGGGGGTGACACAATGAGACCCCAGCAGCGACGACAATCTACGGGCCAGGCCACGACCCCTGCTGCTGGCACAAGACGCTCCGTGGCAGCTGCGGCAGCGGCAGCACTGGCCAGCGGCCCCCAGCCATCTGGCCCTTCCGCACCCCCAGCAGCAGCAGCCATGCCTGTGACATCGCCTGGCGCACCAGCACCATCTGGCCCCTCCGCATCCCCGGCAGCAGCAACTGCACCAGCGGCATCACCTGGTGCACCTCCATCATCTCGCCCTTCCGCCCACCCGGCAGCAGCAGCCGCACCGGCGGCATCACCTGGCGCACCTCCGCCACCTCGTCCTTCCGCACCGACCACGCACTCCTCCTCCCCACCAGCCTCGAAAGGCAGCCCTGTACAAGGAACACCGCAACCCATGCTTAGCGCCGGAACCATCATGGAAGGTGCACGGACCAGCCTGGAAGAGGATAGCTCAGGTGACAGCAGCGATCAACCCAGGGCTACTCGCTTGATGGACGTAGTCAGCAATGTCATCATGCACCTACAGGATGAGCTCCCGGAGGCAATCTGCGCGGAATTGGTGCACTCATTCTTTGAGAACGCCTGGCAGGTGGTCCTGAAGGGCGCGGCAAAGGCCGCCCTGACACTTGGGCAGGACGTGCAACAGGAGCAATTGCTGGAAACGGCAGGCTCGGAGCGTCTCATTGCGGCGCTCCGCGACGTCCTCGACCGTCACCCAGAACACGTTCGTGACATGACGAGCATGGCAGCATTCCTCGACGTGGAGCAACCAGATCGCTCCGTGAACGCCGCCCGAGAATGGTGGCTCCAGGCACGCTGCGACCAGACAAAGGACCCCACGCGGCGCTATGTGCACCTGCTTCAGGAACGAGCCCGGGCCCTCACCATTTACCACGTCTACCAGATGCCCGCGGAAACGGCGGAGGCACCACGCAGGAAGTCTGGGGCAAAGATGTGGAGGTGGGCTTACCTGCTGCGTGCCACCGCCGCCAGATGGGGAGCGCGGTCCACGACCCAAGAGCTCGCACAATTTTCTGAAGCAGAGCGACAAAGCAACGGCTGGTATGCAGCCATCAAAAGATGTTGGCGCCTGACCCTGGAGGGTGGGATGCGCCAAAGAATTGCTGCCACGGTGGCGGAGGAACTCGGGAAGGCACTTCAGGCAGTGGGCCAACCGCTGAAGGAGGAGACAATACGGCACTGGGCCAGGGAAGCTGTGGACGTATGTCGGGAGGAGAAGAATCGCATCATCACTGAAGCAGAGGAGGCTCAGGATTATCTCCGCGACTCTCCCGAGCTCACCCTGATGCGAAACAAGCTGCAGGCGGTGTGGCAGCAGGCGGCGGAAGAGCAGAGGCAGGTGGCCGAAGCAACAGCGGACCGAGTGGCAGCAGAACTCGAAGCAGAGTACGTGCCACCGAAGGGAGAATCAACAGCGGAACATGAAGAGGCAAGACACAAAGAGGCCGCTGAACAGGAAGTAGCGGCAGCAGCGGCCGCGGCAGACGCAGGAGCGATGGAAGCAACAACGGCGGAAGAAGAACAAGCAGTAGCACAGAACAAGCAACCACGGAAGCAGCGAAAAGGGGAGAGGAGAAGGCAGAGGCTGAGCAGACAGCAGCAGAAGCAGCGGCGACGGCAGTGCGAGCTGCAGAAGGAAGAGCATCGGGAGGACAAGCGGCAGCGAAAAGGAAGCGGGCCACGGGTGCATGCGCCGAGGAGATAGCATCAACAACTGAGAGAGGGGGGCGGAAGGATGCGCCACGGCCTGCTCTCTCGGCAGCCACGCTCGAGAGGAAGGTCAAACTGCAGGCAGCGGCCAAGAGGGCCGCGACATCAGCGGCCGCGAGTGAACAGGCTGCCCCGCCTCACGTTGCCTCAATTAGCCGTGTGGCCACTCTGCTCAAGAAGCAGGCCGCGGGCGGACCTGCAGCGTCCACAGAGACCACCCCAATATCCCGCCAGCGGGATCAGAGCAAGCGAGCGGTGGAGGACAGTACCGCTAGCGAACCTCCCGCCAAACGCAGTAAGCAGCGCCGCCAACCACAAGGCACCCTCCCCAGCATCGATCCGACGCAACTAGCGCAGGTCCAGCAAGACGTTGCCCGGGCACCGGAGCTGCTCATTGCAGTGTTTTGCAGCATGCCAATGTCGGCTGACTTGGTCCCAACCCAGCTTCGGCCCATCCTTGGGGACACCGGCACCGTGGCTCCCCGCGGAAAAGGACCCGGAGGTAGCACTCTAGCTGCAGCAGCCAGGAAGGAGACGGGGGTAGTGGTGATCTCCGAGCTCAGCAAGTCACCGCGGGGAGACGACGAGGAGCAGCCCATTGTGAAAGGGCAAGGACTGCTGCGGCTCTCTGAGGCCGGGGCACGGCGGCGGCCGGAGGCGGAGACAATCAAGATCCACGAAGGACGGGGCAAGCAGCATGGAGGGCCCCCGGAGATACGACTGTGGGACCAGTGGGACGAGGGAGAGCTGCGCGCGGTGGGGATCCTATGCCTCTTCCCCGCCCCAGACAGCTGGGATCGGGAGCCTCCCGTCTATGACGAGGAGAACCGCCGGTGGTTTCAGGCGATGAAAGCGGAACAGGATGAAAGGCGGGCACGGGGGCTGCCGGGGAAGGCACCGGAGACGAAGAAGAAGCCGGGGGAGGCCGTTGCGGAGAAAGCGGGCAGGAAAGGGCCGATGGAGATACAAGAGTGGCAGATATTGCAGACGGCACACATCCTCCTCCGCGCCACCACCAAAGAGCAGCAGAGAGAACAGTACGCATGGGAGGGCGGACGGCTCTGGCGTGTCACGCCGAAGGTATTGTGGGTGCCCCCGCCCACTCTGCAAAAGGCAGTGGTGGAAGCATACCACCGCCACCACCACACCGGCGTGCAGGCGCTCAAGGACCGCCTGTCCCCCATCTTGCACATACCGAATCTAGCGGAACTGGTGAAGGACATGGTGCAGCACTACGCCCCCTACGAGCGGAGCCGGAAGATTACGCTGCGGGATATGCCTCTATTCCTGCCCTCCCCCATTGGTGACCCCCTGGAACGCATCATCATCGACTTCCATGGGCCACGACCTCGCCGCGCGCAAGGAGAAAGGTATTGGATCCTCGCCGTGGATCACTTCACGAAGTATATGTGGGTCCGCACTGTACCCGACAAGTCCTCCGACCGCGCTGCATGCTTCATCCGGGAGGAGGTGTTCTGCAGGTTCGGGGGGTACAGCGTGGTGCACAGCGACAACGGCACCGAATTTGCGGGGGCGTTCCGCGAGGAACTCGCGGAATGGGGTGTACAGCATGTCCATTCCGGAAGGTACCGGCCCCAGTCCCAGGGTCAGGTGGAGAGGCTGCACGACATCCTGGAGCGGGCGGTGGCAACACCGGAAAGCAGTGACTGGGAGGAGACTCTCAAGAAGACCGCGCACTTCATTAACACAACCCCCAGCCGTGCTATATCGTTCTTGTCAGTAAACGGCCACCGGGTGGAGTGAGTTCCAACGTGGCCTGACGGGTCTTCTACGTTCACAGCTTCTTTTGTGCAAGTTCTGAGTCTAAGCGTGAGCTTTCTGGTCGCCTCACGCTATGTGTCTGGGAGTTGAAGGCATTTGTGAGACAGTCACTTTTGTAAAGGGAATAACGCGATTTTGCATTAGTTTTTTAACTTGGACATGATCTAAATATTTTTAGAACTAGTCATGAGCTCTCCAACGCACCAAACCGTGCACAATTCGGATAACCGTAGCTCCCGCTACGTCAGTCAAAGTGCAGCACCCCAAACCAGCCGCTCACTCGGCAGCGCGCACCACGTCGCCCGCCGAGGCGCCTTCACACATCAATGACCCATCAAAACGCTATTCCGGAGGCGCAGATGTCCCTACGCGTAGTGGCGGCGCCCCTTGCGCCTTTGGGGTCTGTTTCGATGAGTTCATCATCGAGTTTGGTGATGGGGATGGATGTGGGTCGAAACCTGTTCGCGGACCTGCAGTCGGAGTTTTGACAAGTCCCCGACTAACAAAATGTACTACTAAGTTCCGGACGCCGAGCCAGAAATTTGGCCAAGTCCCTCAGTAACAAACTGCAATACTGGCATCCGGCGGATCATTCGCCGGACGCCTCGGCAGCCCTTCCGGAGCAAAATCTCCAGATGGAATTCTGTTACTCAGTCAGGTGGATTATCCACCTCCGGTTGAACCGCGGCCGACTCCCAGAGCCGCCGCGCACACCCCAACTTTGGAAGTCCATATCTCCCTTGTTACTTGTCCGAATCCGGTGAAACAACTTCCACTGGATTCAGCGACTCGTCACATTTGAGGGGGAGTCCTCTATTCTAGGATCTGAGCAATCCTCGAGTCACCAGATCCGTCAACGAGGATTTTCCTCTCTCTGGCGGCTTGTCGTCGCCTCCCGGCGCCGCACTTGGGCATGCAGAGGGGCAAATCTTCAAAGTTATCCCCCTTGCACCTGCCATGCCCGTTGCTCTTGCTTGCTCTCACTCATCTTCCGCTGCGCCCTCCAGCCCATCATAGCTGGTCATCCCAAGCCAGGCCACGCTCAATGCGTGCCGGTCGAAGGGTTGCACTTTGGTCAAGCAATCCGCAAGCATGTTGTGCGTGCTGCAATGCTGCAGCACCACCTGCCCCTTTTCAACCATGTCCCGTGCTTAGTGGTAACGTACGTCGATGTGCTTCGTCCTCCTGTGCTGTGACGGGTTGTTGGTCAGCGAGATTGAGCCGGTGTTGTCCTCTTGCACCACTGTAGGCTCCTGCTGCGGCATGCCCAGCTCCCCCAGCAACCTGCAGAGCCACACCGCTTCCTTGACCGCCTCGGCCAGCACGATGTACTTTGCTTCCACTGTGGAGGTGGCGACGCATTCTTGCTTCTGCTGTACCACGAGACCCTTGCACCAGCGAGGAAGACCACGTAGCCGGATGTGGACTTCCGCTTGTCGACATCACCAGCGTAGTCTGCATCCGTGTAGCAGAACAGACGCAAAGGGTCCGCCCGCCCCTTGCCGTCGAACCTCAAGCACGCATGCTGCGTCGCCTGCAGGTAGCGGAGGATGCGCTTGACCGCCTGCCAGTGTAGTGGCCCTGGATCGGCCACATACCTGCTCACTTGGCCCACCTTTTACCAGGTCCGGTCGAGTCGCCACCATGGCGTACATGAGGCTGCCCACCGCCGATTGGTAGGAAACCCCTGCCATATCCTCCTGCTCTTCTTTTGTTTGCGGCGCCATTGCCGTACTCAATTCACAGGTTGTGGAGACCGGACTGCCAATTGGTTTGCAGTCCTCCATGCCGTACCGCTTCAGCACCTCGGCCACGTATTTGGCCTGCCCCAGCTCAAGCTTGCGCGCCCTCCGGTTCCGCGTGATGCTCACCCCGAGGTAGTACTCCAGCTCCCCCATGTCCGACATCTGGAATCTGCTGCTTAGCTGCTCTTTCAGCCACTGTAGGCTCAGCAGATCCGTCGAGCACAAAATCAGGTCGTCCACATAGAGTGCGACGATCTGATGGAGCTGTTTGTCGCACCGCACGTACACGCTGTGATCTGCCTCACAGCGCTTGAAGCCGAGTTGTGCCATGACGCTGTCCATCTGTTGGTACCAGCATCTGGGTGATTGTTTTAGCCCATACAAGGACTTCCGCAGCTTACGCACCTTGCCCTCCGACGCCTCCACCCCCTCTGGCACCTCCATGTAGATCTCTTTGTCTATGATGCCGTTGAGGAAGGCTGTATTTACGACCATTTGGTGGAGCTCCATGTCCTTCGTGGCAGCCACCGCAAGGATCGCTCGGATGCTTGTGAACTTGGCGACGGGAGCAAACGTCTCATTGTAGTGCTCCCCCTTACGCTGTGCGTAACCTTTCGCCACCAGCCGTGCCTTGTACTTGTCAACCACACCTTCCTTTGTGAACTTGGTCTTAAAGACCCACTTTGAACCGATGACCTTGGCATCTTTCGGCCTGTCAACCAGCTCCCACGTATCATTTTCTGTGATGGACGCCAGCTCCGATTTGATGGCTGCATCCCATTGATCCCCTTCGAGCCGTGCAAGCTCCTCTTGCACGGTAATCGGCTCCGTTGATGCAGCCAGCATGCACCGCGTCATGCCAATCCATCGACCGGTGCTTGCGTCGAAGCGCTTCCCCGCTTTTCGCTACCTCCCGCTGCGGCGCGGTAGTTTTGGTGGTGCATCGTCGCTTTGCTGCGATCCCTCCGACTCTGCACGCTCCGGTTCATCATCGACCGGACGGCTCCCCGAGGATCTCTCCCGCTCTGGCAAACATCGCCTGGACGGACGGCGCGTCCAGTGGATTTTCCACCAACGCCCGTTGCACACTCTGTCGGGAGTGCGCGCCTTGGCACCCTTGGTGCCTCATCCGTCGGATCCTTTCGGTGGATCTCCTCATCAGCTTGATCGCCATCGGAGTCCTCCACATCGGCTGCCACCGCTGGTGCACCTTCGCTCTCTGATGCCGCATCCTCAACTTCGGTGTCCGCCGGCTCCTTCTCGTAGTCAAGGAGCTGGAACCACTCCCCCGTCTTTGGAGAGTCCACCACGCCCACGTCATTGTTGCTGATGTAACTCTGCTGCTCGTCAAACTCGACGTCTCTGCTGCGGATTACCTCCTCCTTGTGCATGTCGTAGAGCTGGTACGCCTTATGCGCGCTCTCATAGCCAAGGAAGACATACGAATTTTCCCACGGCTCCAGCTTGCTGTCACGCCTCTGCGCAGCCTGCACCACCGCGTGCGCATTGCACCCGAACACTTTCAGGTGTGCCACACTTGGCTTGCACCCGCTCCAAACCTCCTGCGACATCTTCCAGCCGCTCCTCCCCTTCAGCACCGCTGTAGGAGTCAGGTTGATGGTGTAGCTCGCCGTACGTACAGCTTCCGTCCATAAGCTTTGCGGCATTTCCGCATCCAACGGAAGTGTACGTACCAACATGGTCCGTACCATGTTCAGCAGCGTCTGGTTCGCCCGCTCCGCCACGCCATTTGACTGAGGCAAATACGGTGTAGTTTGTTTCCATTTTATGCCCTGCTACTTCATCCACCCGCTACAGCCCACGTACTCTCCGCCGTTATCACTGCGTAGAGCTCTGACCTTCCGGTCAGTCTGCCTCTCCACCGCGGCAACATACTCCTTCAGCCGGTCCAGGACCTCGCCTTTCCGCTTCATGAAGTACACGAAGATTTTTCTGCTGTAGTCATCAATGAAGGTGACGAAGTAACGCGTGCCGCTCTTTGACGCAGTCTTGAATGGCCCGCACACGTCGCTGTGCACGACCTCCAGCAGGTCTGAGGCGCGATTCATGTTCTCGTTGAACGGTTTGCGCCGTGCCTTGCCCAAAATGCAAGGCTCGCACTTTTTGTGCACTGCTGCATCTGTCGCCTCTTCCGCACCGTCGATGACGAGGCTGCGTACCAGCTCACGCTTCGCCATCTCCTTCACGACTACGGGTGAGGAATGCCCCAGTCGTCGGTGCCAGAGCTCCAGATCAGCTCCCCCTCCTTTGGCCAGGTTGATGGTGCGTTCTTGCGAGTCTGCTGAATCTGTCGCCGCGGGGATCACCTTGGTCTCCACGATGTAGAGGCCTCCCTCGCGCTTAGCCTCCAGCATGGGCTCGCCGCCACCGTCCTTGCGCACGACTGCCCCTCTTCTCCTAAAGAGCACCTCGTACCCCTTGTCAGTCAGGCGGCTAACACTTAGAATATCAGCCAAGCCGGGTACATGCTGCACGTCCTTGATGACGCGCTGCACCCGCTTTCCACCAACCACCACCTCCACGTCCACGTCTCCTTGGCCAGCCGCCAGCTCGACCTTGTCGTTCGCGACCACCATGGATTTGCTGTACTTGGTGTAGTTGATGAACCCGACCTTCTCGACCTGGGTATGCTCCTCCGCTCCGGAGTCAAGGCATCGCCGGTTGGCCTTCTTGAGGTAGTGGTTTTGAGTGCCATTGAGGAGCGCCTTCTTGCCTTTGGCTTCTTTGCCACCGGCCTTTGCCTCCTCGGTGCACTCACGAGCCCAATGGTCCTCCTTGCCACAGTTACGGCACGCACCCTTCTTGGCGTCCTTCTTGCCGCCGCCATGTCCGCCACCTCCCTTGGCCCCGCTTCCGCCACCACGCGTTTTGGTGACGAGGGCCGATGAGGATGACGCGGACTCCCCGCAGCTCCGTCGCTACGCCTCGTTGCGGATGTACTCTGCGACCGCGCCATAGGTGAGCTTGTCCTCTACCCATCCTCCCAAGACTGTAATGAGAGGGCTCCAACTGTCAGGAAGGGCCATGAGGAGGGCCATCGCCTGCAGCTGCGTGTCGATCTTCCACCCCACGTCGTTGCATTGTGAGGCGAGCGACTCGATTTGCTGCATGGCGTTGATGACATCATCCCCCTCCTCAATTCTCACTGTCAGGAGTCGCTTCATTGCGAAGATTTTGTTCGCCAGCGAATTGGATTGATGGATGGCACAGAGTTCTTGCCAAGCTTGGGCTGCCAGCTTGCAGTCCTGGAAGTAACCCCACTGCGACTCGGCCGTCCCGGAAACCAGAAGCATGAGCGCCTCCGTGTTCTTCTTTGCGTAGGCCTCCTTCTGCGCTTCCGTTGCCGTCGCTTCGTCGAGGACTTGCGTTCCCTTCATGACCTCCAGTAGCCCCTTATGCGCGAGGTGCAGCTGGAAGTCCCACCTCCATAGCCCGTAGCCAGGACCTCCTGCATAATTCTGGGTGGGTTGCGTCTCCTTCTGCGCCATTTGTGCAGTCTTCAACTCCAGGACCTCAGAGCTTGACGGCGAAGTCGTCCCTGACGACAGTCCCGTCCGCCGTGAAAGCCGTGAGCGATGTGTAGACCGGTTAGGGCTGTGGGCCCATAACCCTTTGTCGGTAAATGGCCCCTGGGTGGAGTGAGTTCCAACGTGGCCCGACGGGTCTTCTACGTTCACAGCTTCTTTTGTGTAGGTTCTGAGTCTAAGCGTGAGCTTTCTGGTCGCCTCACGCTATGTGTCTGGGAGTTGAAGGCATTTGTGAGACAGTCACTTTTGTGAAGGGAATAACGTAATTTTGCATTAGTTTTTTAACATGGACATGATCTAAACACTTGTAGGACTAGTCATGAGCTCTCCAACACACCAAACCGTGCACAATTCGGATAACCGTAGCTCCCGCTACGTCAGTCAAAGCGCAGCACCCCAAACCAGCCGCTCACTCGGCGGCGCGCACCACGTCGCCCGCCGAGGCGCCTTCACACATCAAGGACCCATCAAAACGCCATTCCGGAGGCGCAGATGTCCCTACGCGTAGTGGCGGCGCCCCTTGCGCCTTTGGGGTCTGTTTCGATGAGTTAATCATCGAGTTTGGTGATGGGGATGGATGTGGGTCGAAACCTGTTCGCGGACCTACAGTCAGAATTTTGACAAGTCCCCGACTAACAAAATGTACTACTGAGTTCCGGACGCCGAGCCAGAAATTTGGCCAAGTCCCTCAGTAACAAACTGCACTACTGGCATCCGGCGGATCATTCGCCGGACGCCTCGGCAGCCCTTCCGGAGCAAAATCTCCAGATGGACTTTTGTTACTCGGTCAGGTGGATTATCCACCTCCGGTCAAACCGCGGCCGACTCCCAGAGCCGCGGCGCACACCCCAACTTTGGAAGCCCATATCTCCCTTGTTACTTGTCCGAATCCAGTGAAACAACTTCCACCGGATTCACCAACTCGTCATATTGCAGGGGCAATCCTCTATTTTAGGATCCGAGCAATCCTCAAGTCGCCATATCCGTCGACACGGATTTTCCTCTCTCTTGCGGCTCGTCGGCGCCTCCCGGCGCCGCACTTGGGCATGCAGTGGGGAAAATCTTCAACAGTTCTCCCCACAAGCCCTCCTCTTCGGGAAACCTCCGCGTGCGGCCCTGGGCATGCCACAGAAGCCGTTGCGGCTACCCCTGGATCCAGAGGCGCAACAGGAAGGACGCTCGGAAGCTGAGCGGGAAGCAGCAAAGGACAAGGAGATGCATGAGTGGTTCTGCAAACGCTGCCAAAGGACGAGCGCGGTGAGAGCCGAGGCACGGCTTCGGGCATCGGTCTCGGCCTGTCGCGGATGCGACGCCGCCAACCGGCGCCTCAACCACGGACCTATCAAGGAGGGGAACCTGGTTTACCTCCGCCCCTTCCCGGGCGCGGGACGTGAAGCAGGGGAGGCGCGGGAGGTCTACCGCGTGGCTACTGTGGACGCCGGGCACGTGTGGCTGGAGGGGCCGGATGGATTCAGCGAGCGCAGTACCCGGCCAACGAGTTCGTCCTCTTACCCCCAGCCTGGAAGACACATATCCCCAGAACGGGCGGGGCGCTTCCTCTGCTCGAGGAACGTAAGGGCTCAAGAGGCTGGAGAGCGGAGGAGATGTTGGAGCGGTGCGAGGCTCAGGTGTCAGAGCAGGAGCAGGAGTGGAGCCAAGAACCTCGAACAGAGGAGTCAGAGGGCTCCAAAGCACAGGAGGTCTCCGCGGGGGAGGTCCTGACGGGGCAGCGGCGGCGAGCGGAGAAGTGAAGGAACCAGCGGTAGGAGCAGCAAGAGCGGCCAGGGAAGCCAGAGCAGCAGCAGACGGACAGTGGGGAGGAGACCCCGAGGGCGCCCGCTGCCACCCCGCGGAAGGACGCACCCATGAGCCCCCACGAGCTGGCCACCTACACGGGGCCTTGCGTGTGGTGCGGGGAAATCATGCCCGAAGCGCCACTCCTGAAAGTCGTTTGCCGCGTTTGCGGCCAACCAGCACATCAGGGGCTGGCAAAGAGCTACATCGGACGGAACCGCACTTGCCTGAAGTGCATAAGCGAGGCCAGGGAGGAAGGAGCGGAGAAGGAGACGGGAGGGGATGATGGAGCAGGCCGGGGCTCAGGAGGAGGAGAGGCACGCGGACGATGGGATCCGGAGGAGGAGGAGGAGGAAGAAGGAGAGGAGGAGCAGGCAGGAGCGCGGCAAGGACCCCGTGCGGTCTCTGGGGCCACCATGAGGCAGTGGCAGGAGGAAGGTCGGATGGCAGCAGCGGAGCAGGCTAGGAGAGAGAGGGAAAGTAAGACGTGTGCCCAATGTGGGCACAGCTGGGGTCGGACGGTGCAGGATTGCAGCAGCTGCCGCCGGAAAGTATGCGAGAACTGCCTGGAGCGGCCGCGGGATGACAGGGGAGGACGCAGCGGACCAAGGGTGTGCGGAAGGTGTAGCCGCGATATCGAAGAACAGCGCGGAGTCCGAAAGCCGCCCCAGGTGACCGAGGAAGGGGAGGAGGTGGACTCGGAGGACGAGGAGGAACAAGAACCGTCCGCGGAAGCGGCATGCCCCACATGTGTCAAGGTTGTGCGCGAGGGCATACGCTGTACTAGCTGCAAAAAGCTGACCCACCGGGCTTGCCTGGTCACGGGCAGCTCGCCCTGGGCAGGGCAATGCCACGGGTGCGTGGGCAAAGCACTCCAGGAGGGCGGAGCCTCGCTTGCATACGAGGACGGAACATTGGCACCAGTCTGCAGATATTGCGAGACGGATCTGACAAAGTTCGGCAAAGCCTGCAGAATGTGCCGGATCATGTGCCACCTGCAGTGCGGGAGACGAGGCAAGGAGGGAATCTGGACCTGCCGACGCTGCCGGGACATGCCGCGGAAGAACAAGTGGAAGTACCCCAACTAACGCTGCTCCTGCAGCGGGAACAACGGCATGGGCCGGCTGAGCAGGACGATCTACCGCTGTGAGCACTGCGGACAGCTGGCCCATGACTCGTGTGTCGAGGAGGTGGGACGGAGCGAGGAAGGCAAGAGGATCTACCGGTCCTCAAGCTGCAAGAAATATGAGCGAGCACCACACTGCTCCCCGTGCAAGAAGCTGGTGAGTACGCCCACTAGGGAGGCAAAGTGTGACGGATGCAGGCTCTTCGTCCATGACACATGTGCAGCGAGGTACCAGCGGGAGGGGGGAGATGTGGAAACATACTGCCGACCTTGCCAGGACCAAGACCTGCCCAGACCCCATGAAAAGTTCAAGTGCCTGCCACGCTCAGACTCTGGGACAGAGTCTTTCAAAAAGGGGGGTTGGGGGCATCAGTGTCAAGCATGTTTCTGCCGCTGCTCCGCGGAGGAGGGCCAATCCATGGAGAAGAGACCTGGGCAAGCTGAAAACTGCGCAAGGAACGCTGGCTCCCGCAAGCGCGGTTGAGCATGGGGTGGTGCGGAATCCAGTGGCGGTGGGGATAAGGGTACCCGCGGGGAAGCTGCCGTAGGTTGACATTGTCATCTGCGGCGACTTCCCTACGGCTATCTCGAGCGCTTGTGGCAGAAGTCGGGAAAGGCGGGAAGCGGTGGCGGGAAGATCTGCGGCACAAAGGGAACAAGGACCGAGCCGCGGTTAGGCGCGCAGTCACTGAAAGAGTGCAGGCAGGTCAGCGGACGGACGGAGCAATCAGGGGAGGGCAACAACCAATCAGCACGAGAGTTGGCACATCAATCACGGAGAAGCACCGGAAGACGCACTGCGAAAGACGAGGATTCAAGGAAGAACACGAAGACCGCGTACGCGAGCCGCGGATGAGGAAGAAGACTCAATAGGGGTAAAGGGGTGAGGTTCTGTGTGTTTGAGGATGAGACCCGCGGTACGTAAACGCACCACGTGGAGTCCAAGTAGGAGGGAAGAAAGTGACATGAGAGGGATGAGACCGTCAGCGTGTAGACACGCTGTGTGGAGTCCCAAGTAGATAAGGCCTATGCAGCGATAGCACAAGTTGTCCTCAGTCTTGATTGCTCTCTTGGAGCAGTACTCTGCATTCCATGTACTCTGTCTCAGATTATCAAGGAAGTTTATCCGCTCTCATTCGTGTTTCCAGCGTTCCGCTCCCCTGCCTTCCCTTGCCCTTGGTGTTCCACCCGCGGTCTGCAGGACGACGTGCGTGAAGAACCAAGCCCAGGGTGAAACGAGCTGCCGGCAGTGCCCTTGCTTGGACACGGCCGTGGAACGAGGTTCCACGGAGAGGAGCTGGAAGCCACGAGGTGGCGGGCTCGCGTGGCAAGAAGAGGACCGCGGAGTGTCATTCATTGGTGAGGTTCTTATGCAAAAGTCCAGACCTGTGGTCCGCGGAATCGCCTGCTGTTCAGAGTTAGTCTTACAAGAGCTGCTGCAGATCAAACCTAGTCAGTGACTGTGGTGGAAGTGCATTGTCCGCGGATAGCGCGGAATAAGGCAGGCGGCGGAGGAGGTTGAGGACGCGGCAGAATTGGGGTTATCAACCTGTGCCTACAAAGTCTGTGCATGTGCCTGAAAAGCAGTGCCTGCGTGTTTAGAGCTTGCACCTGCGCCTAAAAATCCTGCACCTTCCATAAAATCCTGTGCCTGCATACACAAAACCTGCACCTGTGCCTACAAAACCTGCATCTGCGCATACCATGTTTTTGCCCACAAAGCCTGAAGCACCGCCTACATCTGTACCTGTGCCTATAAAGCTTGCGCCTACGCCTAGAACACCTTTGCCTGCACCTACAACGCTTATACTTCACCCATAAAGCATGTGTTTGGCCTTACAAAGCATACGCCTGCGCCTACTTGGACTGTGCATGCACCTACAAAGCCTGCTCTTCTGCATACAAAGCCTGTCCTTGTGCCTATAGAGCTGTCCCCACGCCTACAAGCCTGCCCCTGCAACTTCAAAGCCTGCACCTGTGCCTACAAGCCAGTTCATATGCCTACAAAACCTGTTCATTTTTCTACAAAGCCTGCGCCTAAACCCAAAATGCTTGTACCTGCACCTGCAAAGCTTGTGCACACGCTTACGAAGCCTGTGCCTGCACCTAAAAGGCCTACAATGACGCGTACGAAGTCTGCACCTATGCCTACAAAGCCTGCACATGCGCCCACAAAGCCTGCGCCTTCACCTACAAAGTCCATGCCTGCGCTTACAAAGCCTACGCCTGCACCTATAAAGCATGCCCATGTTCCTAAAAAGTCTGTCCCTACATGTATGACCAATTGCCTCACCCGTGAAACTGTGTATCAACAAATGTATTGGGAAGTGAACAAACTAGTGAACATGGAGTGTTGGTAGAAACTGCTACATATCACAGAGAGCCTATTATAGCTTTCATTATATTCAAAGAATGTACATTAGGGCATTGCTCACATGCATTCATGTGGATATTTTGTGAAAGATATACTCATGCAGGAAAACACATTTTGGTACACTGATTGTCAAGTGTGAATTTTTGGGGTGATTAACCATATCTCTGTCCCTACACATACAAACCCACATCATGTGCCAACAAGGCGCATCCCTCGGCCTACCAAGCCTGCCCCTGCACCTACAATCCTTGCACCTGCACCTAGATATCATGTGCATGCACCTACAAAGCATGCGCTTGCGCCTACAAAGCCTGCGCTTGTGCTTTCAAAAACATGTGCATGTGCCTAAAAAATCTGTGCCTCCACCTACAAAGACTCTGCCTGTGCCTTCAAAGCATACGCCTGGACCTACAAAGCACGCGCCCGTGCTTACAAAGCCTCCGCCTGCACCTACAAAACCTCCGCCTGTACCTACAAAACCTGCACCTATGCCTACAAAGTCTGCGCCTGCGCCTATAAAGCCCATGCCTGCGTCTACAAAGCCTGCACTTGTGCCTACAAAGCATGCGCCTCCTCGAACAAGCTTGCTCCTGCGCCTTCAAATCTTGCACCTGCGCCTACAAAGCTGCGCCTACGCCTGCAAAGCTTTCACCTACAAGTACAACGCATTTTCATACACCAAAAAGGCCAAAGCCTGCACCTTTAAAGCCTGTGGTTGCACCCAGCATGCCTGCACCTGTACCTACAAAGCCTGCGCCTACGCCTAAAAAGCCTGCACCTGCATAAAAACTCCCATGCCTGTGCCTAAAAAAATCTTTGCCTGTGCCTACAAAGCATGTGCATGTGCCTACGGTGCCTGCGCATGTGCCTATAGAGCCTCTGCCTGTGCCTAAAACAACCGCACCTCTCTCTAAGGAGCCTGCTTCTGTGCCTTCAAAGCCTACACCTGCACATATGATATGTGTGCCTGCAGCGACAAAGCATGCACTTGTGCCTAAAAATCCTGCAGTTGCACATGAAACACCTGCCCCTGCACCTACAAAGCCTGCTCCTGTGCTTACAAACCCATCCTCTACGACTACGAAGCTTTTGCCTGCACCTAAAAGCCTGTACCTGTGCCTACAAAGCCTGCACCTGCGCCTATAAAGCATGTGCCTGTGACAAAAAAGTCTGTGCCTACACCTACGAAGCCTGTGCTTTGCCCACAAAGTCCGCGCCTACACCTACGATACCTCTACATGCACCTACAAACATTGCCTGCGCCTACAACGCCTGCACCAGCTCCTACAAAGCCATCCACTGTGCCTACAAATCCTGCCCCTACACCTACAAAGCATACGCCTGCACCCACAAAGCCTGCACTTGCGCCTACATAGCCTGTACTTACACCTACAAAGCCTATGCCTTCACCTACAAAGCCTGTGTCCATGCCTGCGAAGCCTTCATATTTGCCTGTAGAGCCTAAGAAAGTGCCTACAAAACCTGCGCCAGCACCTACACAGCCGGTATGTACGTCTACAAAGCCTATTCCTGTGCCTACAAAGCTTTCGTATTTGCGTACAAAGCCTGCGCCTGCACCTATAAACCCTGCACATGTGCCTACAAAACCTATGCTTGCAGCTGCAAAGCCTGCTCCTGCACACACAAATTCTACACGTGCACCTATAAAGCCTGGGTCTGCACCTACAAAGCTTGCTCATGTGCCTACAAAGCCTTTTCCTGCACCTACAAAGCATATTCCTGTGCCTACAAATCCTGCGCTTGCACCTACAAGGCTTGTGTTTGTACCTACCAAGTATGCGCCTGCACCTACAATGCCTGCGCCTGCACCAACAAAGCCTGTGCCAAAAAAGCCTGCGCCTATACCTACAGAGCCTACGCCTGCACCTACATTGCCTGCGCCTATACCTACAAAGCCTGGGCCTGCGTGTACAAAGCCTGTCCCTGCACCTTCAGAGCCTGCGCCTGCGCCTACAACGCCTGTGCGCCCATGTCAGAAGCCTGTGTTTATGTCTTCAAAGCTTGCCTACAAAGCCTGTTTCTTTGCCAAAAAAGCGTTCATGTGTGCCTGCAAGGCCTGCGCGTGCACTGAGGAAGTTTGCGCCTGCTCCCACAAAGCCTGAGGCTCTGCCTACAAAGCTTGCACCTGCGCATCTGAAGCCTGCCGTTGCGCCTACAAATCCTGCTCCTAGATCGACAAATCATGTCTCTGTGCCTACAAAGTCTGTGCTTATGCCTACAAAGCTTTGCCCCGCATGTACAAAGCCTGGTTCTATGCTTACAAAGCTTGCGCCTGCATCTGGAAAGCTTGCACTTGCGCCTACAAATCCTGCGCCTACTCCAACAAAGCCTGTGCCTGGGCCTGCAAAGCTTGCGACTGCACCTACAAAGCATGCGCGTGTGTCGACAAAGTCAACTCCTGCACCTATGTCTGTGCCTAAGCCTGCGCATACAAAGCTTATGCTTGCACCCAAAAGGCTTGGGCCTGCACCCACAAAGCCTGCTTGTGCACCTACAAAGCCTACACTTGCACCAACGAAGCCTGCGCCTACACCTACAAAGCCTGTGCATGTGCTTGCAAATCCTGTGCCTGCACCTACGAAGCCTGCATCTGCTCCTACCAAGCCTGTACCTGCACCTGCACCTGCAATCCCTGCCCCTACGCCTTTAAAGCTTGCTCCTGGGCCAACAAAGCCTGTGCCTGCACCTACGAAGCCTGCATCTGCTCCTACCAAGCCTGTACCTGCACCTGCACCTGCAATCCCTGCCCCTACGCCTTTAAAGCTTGCTCCTGGGCCAACAAAGCCTGTGCCTGCACCTACGAAGCTTGCGTATTTTTCTAAAAAGCCTGCGCCTGCACATGCAAAACCTGCACCTGGGCCTACAAATCCTGCACTTTTGCCTCCAAAGCATGTACCTGCTTTTATGAAGCTTGCACCTGTGCCTGCAAAGCCTGGACATAGGCCTATGAAGCCTGCAATTTCCATGCATACCGTACTGATGGGTACATTCGTTCAAATAGTTGTTTTTATCCTCCCACCTGTTCGTTCATTTGAGTGAGTCACGTCTGAAATTATGTCTGGAAACCAAAAAGTATGCCCAAACTGTCGCTAAAATCGGGTTCACAGGGGCAAAGTCATCTCATAAAAACGGCACTCAGCCCCAAGAACAACCAGACCCTCCCTCCTCGTCTCCTGCGCAAAGCAAGTTCGTGTAGGAAATGGGAAGGATGGATCGGGCGGCTGCGCGTGTTGGTGTGGAGTGGATCACACGCAAGATCTAGCTGCGTGTGGTCCGATCCATGTGGACAAGTGCAAGTGAAGTTTGGCACTTTGAGCTTTTCTTGTTTGAAGGGGAGAGCTTCAGCTACGTGTAGGGCCTGAACAGTGGGCAAAAAAACACCAGTTTATTGAACTGCCCCATTGAACAGCCACTAGAAATTTTCAAAATTCCCCCAAAATGGGAGAATAGAAGAAACACTAAACTGGAATTTTAAAAGTGAACGAATGTTCGAGTCAGTACGGTAGCCTACACCTGCGCCTACAAAGCCTGCTGCTGTTCCTAAAAATCTTGAGCCTGCCTTAACAAAGCATGCACCTGCACTTAGAAAGCATGATTTTCCTCCTACAACACTTGCGCCTGTGCCTAGAAACCCTGTGTTTGTACCTACAAATCATACGCCTGCACATACAAAGCCTGCACCTGCACCTAAAAGGCTTGTGACTTTCCCTAAAGAGCTTGCGCCTGCGCATGCAAAGCCGGTGCCTGCGCCTAAAAAACCTGCTTCTGCGCCTACAAATCCTGCTCCTGTGCCTTCACAGCTTGCACCTGCACCTATAAAAGCATGTGCATGTGCCTACAAAGCCTTTTCCTGCACTTTCAAAGATACGCATGTGTCTGTAGAGCATATGCCTGCGCCTGGAAGGGCTTGCACCCGCGCGTACAAAGCTTGCACCAGCACCTACAAGGCCTGTCCCTGTGCCTAAAAATCATGTCCCTTCATGTACAAAGCCTGGGCCTGTGCCTACAAAGCCCATGTGTGCACCTTCAAGGCCTGCGCTAGCATCTACAAAGCATGTGCCTGTGCTTAGAAAGCGTGTGCCTGAACTTAAAAATCCTGTGCCTGTGCATACATAGCCTGTGCCTGCATTTACAGACCCTCCACCCGCACCTACAAAGCCCGCGCATGTTCCTACAAAGCCTGTGCCTGCACGTTAAAGGCCTGCACCGCCACCTAGAAATCATGTGCCTACTCCACAAAAGCCTGCCAATGTGTCTAACGAGCCTGCGCCTACGCCTAGGAAGCCTGCACCTGCACCTAAAAATCCCACTCTTGCATCTACAAAGCCTGCAAATACATGTACATATCCTGTTCCTGCACCTGCAAAGCCTTCTTCTGCACCTACAAAGTTTGCAGCTGTTCCAGAAAATCCTGAGCTTGTGCCTGCATAGCTTGTTCCTGCGCCTTCAAAGCATATGCCTGCGCCTAGAACGCCTGCACCTTTGTCTAAACACCCTGTTCTTGTGCCTACAGAGCCTGCACATGCACCCACAAAGCCTGCAATCGCACCCAAAAATCCTGAGTCTGTGCCGAAAAAGCCTAATCATGCACCAAAAGAGCTTGCGCCGACGGCTACAAAGCCTGCTCCTGCGCCGACAAAGCCTGCACTAGCGCCTAGCCTGTTCCTGCACCGTCAAAGGCAGTGCCTCTGACTACAATTCCTGTGCCTGCACCTACAAAGCCTGTGCCTGAGCCTACAAAGCCTACGTGTGTGCCTGAAAAGCCTGCCCCTCCACCTACAAAGCCTGTACATGTGCTGACAAAGCCTACTCATGCACCTACAAAGCCCATGCGTGTACCTACAAAGCTTACACCTGTGCCTACAAAGCCTGGGCCTGTCCCTAGAAATCCAACGCATGTCTTTACAATGCCTGTGCCGCACCTACAAAGCTTGCGCTTCCGCCTATAAAGAAAGCTCTTGCACCTACAACTCTTGTACCTGTTGCAAATCTTCCTGGAACCTTCCTAACCGCTTACCACTTAAAAAAGCGCCAGCGCTGAGGCAGTGCGTGATGACAGTCACAGGTGTCCCCACCTGTGAGCCACCACCCGTTGGTGCTCAGGCGCCAGCTGGGTCTGCATCATGGATCACGTTGTCGTGCTCTTCACTACTACTGCTCCATACCACCAGGACGAGGTATATGGATAATCACCACGGTCGTCGCTCATGATGGGTGGAAGCCACACAAACCAATACACTCCGTGGCTAACACAACCGTCATCACAATGATGAGTGAGGGGCTACACTTACTGTTTGTCGTAAACACCAACCACAATACAAGGTCTCCTCATGAGAGTTCTGCAACTGACCAAGTGCCCGGGTCTCGACCGTGCAAGACGTACATCACACACCTATGTGCCAAACATCACACAAGAGGCACAAAGCAACAAGGTCTCCTCATGACCCTGGAACATGTCTCCGGGGTCCGGTTCTCGACCACACCTGCTCGCATGCATGGATCATATTTAAAACATGGAGGCAATGGGTCTCCACGTCACACCAGTACAAGTCACTAGGTGCGCTGGTCTCGACCAGCATAACCTCAACCGGAGCATCATGCCGGACACAAACTAACCACGCTGTCCTCATAAGGGTGTCAAGCCAAAGCCCACACACTAACACTCCCCCTGGGCTGCAGATACAAACAGCACAAGCAAAGCTCATGGTCACGCCCAACACAATCTCTGAGGAGGGAGCACGGCTCCCCCATGGCCACATACCCCTGTAGATCAATAGCAAGGGTGACGACGATGCTAGTTGAATGTGCTCACACACAGCCTCACCCCGTAGCACCATTGTCGCTGTCATCGTCGTCGCTGTCGTAGTCGTCATTGCTGTCGACACCTACTACTATGACTGGTGCAGTGCTGAGGGCCTCCTCCAACTGCATCACCTGCTGTATTCCTGCCAGCTGCTGAGCTGCACATTGCCACGCAGACTCTACAGCGTCGAGGCACGTGTACAGCTCGTTGAGCTCTGCTGCGGCTGTCCGCCAGGCGGCTTCATCTGTGGCATGCAGGTGGTCAGTTGTAGAACAGCCCTGACGGTGGACCTTGATTGCATGTGCGTCAGCACAAGCCACAACCTCCTACAGCCTCACAGCCTCATCTCGTAGGAAGGAGTGCAGCTTCACTTGCTCGTCGCACAAGTTGACGTCTTCTGCGGCAGTCGTCGACTCAAGTGCAGCCTCGCCACGAGCTGCTGGGAGGGTGTGGGCACCAGACAATGAGTCGCCATGTAAATTGTGTGGGGCTATAGGAACGGTTGCTGCAAAGGCACCTACTGCTAGTGACACTCTTGTTTCTCAGCCGTTAGCTGCTGGCCGGACGTCGGCATCTATAAGTACATTTGCATCCGCGGCTTCGTCGCGGTCATCAAGGATGCGCTCAGTGTCATGGTGCTCACCCTGACCCCTGGTGCGTAGCCCATCATCCACTTGCTGTTGGAGGTCTGCCTGTCCCAGACGTGCATCCTAAAGAGACCACTCAACTGCCTCGAGACGCCTGTGTACATCATCCACACACTCCTCGGCAATCTGTCGTGCTGGAATATACATGGTGTACCAGCGGTTGCTGGCCTCCTAGAGCTCGGCCATAAGTCTTTGCACGTGTGCCTCCGCTCCAGCCACGGCTGCCTCCTGAGCGTTCATCACGGAGCGAAGGCGCTCGGGCACGGGAACTACAGCTGTGTTGTCGGCTGGAACCATCATAGTGTCAATGACGCTGGTCAAAGCAACCATGAGCCGGAGATCCGCAGCTTGCTCTGCATCCTCCGCGATGTCTCCTGCCTCTCTGGGTGCCCATCCCACATGTGTACCTCTGACGACTGATGATGCGGCTGAAGGAGCATCTATCCCTATGGAAGCCGTACCGGATGCTACAAGGGTGATGACCATCGTGGTATCTGCACCAATGAGGGCATCCACTGCCGTCATCCCATGTGTAGCAGCGACTAGTACTGATGCTACAGCGGTCCTAGTCGCTGCTGCACACTAGTCACAACATCAGTGGCTGTTGACACGCCCACTTCCCGGACATCCGCTCCAAGGGCGTCAGCTCTCACCGCCACTGCTGCTACTACCTCATCTGCTGCTACTGCCACACCTGCCACATCGGACGCTGTCACTCCAGCGTCGGCTGTAGTCTCTATCCCCATCTCCATAGCTATGTCTGCCTCCAACTCCGCATCGGACCACTCGTCCGCCTCTGACTCCACGTCGAACCACTCCTCGGATGACTCGTCCTCAGTGAGAATGCCCTGCCGTGCAGCACCGTCCGTCACATCCATCCTGCACTCTCCGGTGGCCGTCGACGGCCTCTCCACCCCCCCCTCAACCGACACACCCGTAGAAGCTGAGAAGGGGTGCTGCACCAGTGACCGTGGACGAGGGAGTCAGCTCCACGGTAACGTCGGTCACTATTCGGGCTGCTGCTGCTGGCTGGGCACGTCTAGCTTGTCATGCCATCCGTTGTCTTGCTTGGCGAGTGCGAACGCGACGAGCGAAAGCTAAAAGGGACTACCACAGAAGTGGAGGGGTCAGAGATCGGGATGACTCCAACTCACTCCAAGACAGAGCAAAGGGCGTTGGATGTGGAGCTGAGTTCGGGAGGCGTGGCACCGTCAAGTGATGACACTCTCAGAGGTGAGGATGGCGAGGAGGAAAAGGGGTTGTCTGCAACGGCATGGTGGCAACGGCCTGCTCAGAGACCACATGGTCTGTGAGCTATTGCACCATGTGCTTTAGACCCTGGAGCTCGACGAACAACACCACCCTAGCTCCACTAAGGGTTGCCGTGGTATCGGCTGAGAACGTCTCTGAGTCAGATGGTGAAGAAGAAGGGCGGGACCGTGTCCATGGCGGTCACCACCTGGCAGGGCGCTGGCGACACAGGCGCCAGCCATGGTGCCGATCGCCACAGTAGCAACAGGCAAAGCCGTTAGATGCCCGAGGCGTGTGCCACGACTGCAAATGCCAGTGTGGACTCGGCGCCTACCACGCACGCAGTGTTGGTGTCAACCACGGTACCGGCTACACTCCCTGCCACGCTAATGTACTCATCTCCGGAGCTAGGAGTAGGTGAGTGCACAGGGCACTCGCTCCCGCTGGCATAAAGCCACAAGGAGAGATTGGCGATCGAAACACAGTCTCTCAGACGTAGTGCGACGAGGAGGAAGAGGAGGGGTCTCCTAGCCCCTTGCCCTTATCATGGACCGGCGGCGTCATTGCTGCTCATTATGGGTCCAAACGTCAATGTTGTCAGAATCACAAACCGTTGGCGTTTCTCGAAGATTTGGGACGCTGGTAACAGATGATGTTTCAGGCAAAAAATTGGCGGTGTTGGTGCTGACATCATCACCTACAATGATGACATCAGCATGAAGGTTGTCCAAATGAAGCTAGATTTGGATCGATTATGCACCAAAGGATGCTGAATGCAATGGTGGTAGTTTCATGCAACAAAATCTTCAAAACATAAAAAATGTCACCGTTTTCTTTTCAACCCAAAACATAAAACTGAAAATTATAAAAAAAACAAACAAAAAAACACAAAAAAACACAAAAAAAAACCGAGATGTGAGAGCGTTGTTTCATTTCCTGGAGCCTACAGGGCATGAAATGAGTTGGGAGTGGAAGCGATGGATAGGGTTTTGCAAGAGCTCTAACGAGCTCTTACACGCCAAAAACAGTGGTCAAATGGAGCAGTTGCACTCTCTCACGTCCCGGGGGGTTGGTATGTGCAACCTGAGTGAAGCTTCTGGGACCCTTCACAGACCCCTTCTAAACATCACAAGCCTCAACTGCTGCTGTAGAGGGTTAGGAAACCCTTGGCTGCCCCCTGTTGGTGGTGTGGTGGTGCGGTTGCGAGCGCGTCTCCGCTGCTACCATCTACTGCGGCGAGTCACCGTGGCTTGCTGGGTCCTCCCAGGACCGTGGCTTTAGTTGTGACTCTCACAGCTGCTGCCACTGCTGCATCTCTGCTGCGCAACTCAGTGAGGGATGCCTCGCCGCTCTGATGCCATGAGAAACTTCCTGGAACCTTCCTAACCGCTTAACTAAGCGTCAGCGCTGAGTCAGTGTGTGATGATAGTCACAAGTCATGCACAAAACTGCAAGGGTCTGGATAGGGACACGTATATGGTGTCAGGAAGCTGAAATTGAATAAAATTGAAGAGAGAGATGACAAATGACAAGAACACAACATGAATACCTGCCACGGTGCACGGCAAGTAACGCACGCGTAGTATCACTTTGTCCTAAAACCGGCCCAAAACCATTGTTTTGGCCGTAACTCTGCGCATATGTATCCAAACGCAACACCGTCTGAACCTAAAGATGCCGAATCTCAAGCCAGACGCTACGACTGGTCACATGTGCATGTCTGGCATCGATCAGTGGAAAAACCATGCAAAACATGAAAATCAGGCTCAGAAGCTGTCCACCGAGAAAACTCTAGCGGCTGTAGAAAAACTGCAGAGCATCCAAGCAAGCACCAAAGACGTCGTGGCAGCTGTCTGGCAGCTACTAGTGGGTAGAGCCCCCACCCGTCGGTGCTCCAGCGCCAGTTGGGCCCGCATCACGGATCACGTCGTCGTGCTCTCCAGTACTGTTTCACCATACCACGAGTACGGAGTATACGGATCATCACCACGGTCATTGCTCGTGACGGGTGGAAGCCACACAAACCAACACCTGTGCCTACAAAGTCTGTGCCTGTGCCTACAAAGCGTGCGCCTGCGCCAACAAAGTTTGCGCCTGCACCTTAATCGCCTGGAACTGCCCCTACAAATCTCGCATCGCACGTACAAAGCCTAAGCTTGCGTCTACCAATCCGACTCCTGCGTCTGCAAAGCTTGCCCCAGCACCTACAAACCCTGTGCCTGAGCCTATAAAGCATGTGCATGCACTTGAAAATATTGAGCTTGCATCTACAAAGCCTGCACATTCACCTACAAAACCTGCGCCTACGCCTACACAATCTGTGGCTGTTCCTAAAAGGTGTGAGCTTGCACCAAAAAAGCCTGTGCCTGCACCTACAACGCCTATGCCTATGTCTACAAAGCCTGTGCTTGTGCCTACAAAGCCTGTACTTGCGCCTACAAAACCTGCACCTTCGCCTATAAAGCGTGTTCCTCAGCCTACAAAGCCTGCTCATGGGCATACAAAGCCTTTTTCTTGCACCTTCAAAACTTGCTCCTGTGCCTGTAAATCCTTCCCCTTCCCCTTCAAAGCCTGTGCCTGCGCCAACAAAGCCGGTTCCTGCAACTACAAGATCCTGGGCCTGCACCTACAAAGCCTGCGCCTGCGTGTACAAAGCCTGCATGTACCCCTACAAAGCATGCAACCACAAAGCCTGCGCCCACAAAGCCTGCATGTACCGTTACAAAGCCTGTGCCCACAAAGCCTGCGCCTGGGCATACAAAGCATGTGCCAGTGCCCACAAAGCCTGCACTTGTGTCTGCAAAGCCTGCCCCTACACCTACAATGCCTGCTGACAAAGCCTACATCTGCTTCTAGAAAGCTTGCGCCTGCTCATACAATGCCTGTGCCTGCTCCTACAAAGCCTACGCCTGCACCTAAAATGTCTATGCCTGCCCCTACAAAGCCTGCACCGAAGCCTAAAAAGCCTGTGCCTGCACCTTAAAGCCTTCCCCTACACCTACAAAGGCTGTGCCTGTGCCTACAATGCCTGAGAGTGTGCCTAAAAAGCTTGTGCCTGCGCCTACCAGGCCAACGCCTGTGCCTGCGCCTGTGCTTGTGCCTACAAATCCTGCGCTTGGGCCTACAAGAATGTGCCTGTCTGTACAACACCTGCGCCTGCGCCTACAAGGCCTATGTCTGTGCCTACAAAGTTTGCGCCTGCTCTAACAAAGTCTGCACTTGTGCCTACATCGGCTGTGCCTACAAACAAAAAGCCCATGCTTGTGCCTTTAAAACCTGCTCTTGTGCCTGCAAAGCCTACCCCTACACCTTCAAAACATGCGCCTACACCTGCAAGGCCTTTGCGTGCACCTGAAAAGCCTCCGCCTGCGGCTACAAATCCTGCACCTGTGACTACAAAGCATGTACCTGTTCCTATCAAGCCTACACCTACGCCTACAACACCTGCACCTCCGTCTACAAAGCCTGAGCCTGCGCCTGCAAAGCCTGCGCATGCACCTACAAAGCCTGTGTGTGCGCCTACAAAGCCTGCGCCTGGGCCTACAGGTTTGCGCCTGCACCAAGCAAGGTGGAGCCTGCACCTATAAAGCATGCGCCTGCGCCTATGAAGCATGTGCCTGCGTCTATAAATCTTGTGCCTGCACCTACAAAGCCTTGTATTGTGCGTACAAAGCCTGCACTTGCACATAAAAGCCTGCCCATGAGCTTACAAAGCCTTTCCCTGCACCTACAAAGCATTTCCATACGTCTGCAAAGCCTGTGCAAACGTTTGCGAACCATCTTCCTGCACCTAACAAGCTTGATTTTACGCCCACAAATCATGTGCTTTGGCCCGCAAAACTTGCACCTGTGCCTGCAGAGCCTGCGCCTATGCCTACGAAGCCTGCGCCTACCCGTGCTCCTGCAATTCCTGCCCTCGCCCCTGCAAAGCCTGTACCTGCACCTACAAAAGCCTACACATGCACCTTCAAAGCCTGTGGCTGCGCCTACATAGCTTACGCCTGCACCTATAAGGCCTTTCTCCTGTGCCTACAAAGCCTATACCTGCACCTATAAAGCCTGCACGTGCGAGTACAAAGTCTGCGCCTGCATCTAGAAATTATGCACTTGTGCCTACAAAGCCTTCACCTGTAACTACAAAGCCTGCGCCTTCACCTACAAATCCTACACCTGTGCCTACTAAGCCTGCGCCTGCACCTACAAAGCCTTTGCCTGTGCCTAAAAAGCCTGCAATTGTACATACAGAGCCTGCGCCTTTGCCTACAAACCTATTGCGCTTGAGCAATTTAGAACCAATCACCCCAAATTCGTACACTCCTCAAACAGTGCATACCATGCACTATATACTCCTCAAGCCATACGTGTGGACCTCTTAAGAAATTTTGATACATGCTATTCTTACACTTTTAAGGGTGGCAGGCAGCTTCCAAAACGTAGTAACATGAGTGTTAACATTCACACTTCATACAAAGCATCTCCACATGATTCTCATTTCCAGGAAATTTCACTTTTTTTACATAGGGCATAGTAACATATGTTTAAAAAAATTGCAATGCAATCATGCAAACCGTCCATTTTTGGTTCATTCTTGGAAGAGTATACAAGCAAAAAAAATTTAACTTGAAGAGAGTATTTTGTAAGAATTATTCCTGACTAATAGTTTCAGATGGAGTTTGGAACTCAAGTGTACATGTATCATTATCCAATACATGAAAACGCTATCAGAAAGTGCCTACTTGCAGGTTGGCTTATGTACAATGGGATCTTCATGACTTACTTTGAGAGGTAGAAGTTACAAAGTTTCTGTCTAGAGACAGACCGAGAAAAACAGAAACTTCAGTTCTGTTTCTCAGGTCCCCCCCCCCCCCCCCCCCCCCCNCCTCAAGTCATACGTGTGGACCTCTTAAGAAATTTTGATACATGCTATTCTTACACTTTTAAGGGTGGCAGGCAGCTTCCAAAACGTAGTAACATGAGTGTTAACATTCACACTTCATACAAAGCATCTCCACATGATTCTCATTTCCAGGAAATTTCACTTTTTTTACATAGGGCATAGTAACATATGTTTAAAAAAATTGCAATGCAATCATGCAAACCGTCCATTTTTGGTTCATTCTTGGAAGAGTATACAAGCAACAATTTTTTAACTTGAAGAGAGTATTTTGTAAGAATTATTCCTGACTAATAGTTTCAGATGGAGTTTGGAAATCAAGTGTACATGTATCATTATCCAATACATGAAAACGCTATCAGAAAGTAAATGTGTCAGACATGTTTAAAGTACCTACTTGCAGGTTGGCTTATGTACAATGGGATCTTCATGACTTACTTTGAGAGGTAGAAGTTACAAAGTTCCTGTCTAGAGACAGACCGAGAAAAACAGAAACTTCAGTTCTGTTTCTCAGGTCCCCCCCCCCCCCCCCCCCCCCCCCCCCCCCACCCCCCCCTGTCAAGCGGAGAAGTAAACGCAGCGAGTTTTTGTGCAAGTGGACAGAAAACAGTACATAAGAAATGAGATCTAGTACACAAGTGCACAAGTTGAGAACATACATTCTAACTGTCGATGCTATAAATCAACGATCAAAGACTCCTCCAGAATTGAAGGGGAAACAACGGCATAAACATTATAATGATGAATGCCTAGGTCAAATTAGGCCACAAGATCTTGCTCAATTCAGAATTGAACGACCATTGGCAGTGATTTGCTAGAAGAGATGAGCATTGAAATGGCATTTCCGGGGACTTGTCATTGGATGGTGGAAGATGGGGACTGTTGACAGTTGATTGCATGACTGCATGTTGTTGAACGCGTGTACAAAGAAATGTTGTCGCTTGTGTGGCTGGTTGATTTATGGACCGCCGCACAAGCAGCGGATTTTTTCTTGACTGCCGAATGAGTTCATCCTGGCATGCGCTTGGAAGGGGTCAAAAGACAATCTCGGACCCGCTGCTGGTCTACTAGGACTTTAAGTACCAATGTGGGTTAGGAATAGAAGATACATTTCTAGCCACTAATCTTTTGTTGTAGAGCAATATGTCGTGTTTTTCACTGGAGACGTCCAATGTAAAAACTGATCGCCTTATAGGCCAAATACGGAGATTCTTCTTTTAGTCCTATAATTGAATTGGAAATACATACCCAAAAGTCATTTTTATGAGGTTTACAACTCTTTTTTTTCTCTTTTCATGGATAATGTTCAAAGTAGCAAACACTTTTTTCAAAGAATGAAAAATAAAATTAGGAATAGTATGAAATTTTATCATGTAAAATTTTATTGACTTTTTATGAAGTTGTAAGATTTCTCTTTCAAAAAAAGTTGATATTGAGTGATTCAAATTGGTTTTTTTTTCATGTTTATAGTTGTACACTAGTTCAAACTTCACCAACACTAGACTCGTTATCTGTTTCACCTCCATATGCACTCCCCACATACACTTTCACCTGGCTTCCCCTCCACTACTCCTTGCCTCTCGCCTGATGCGCACGATAATGTACACTGGGGTATCTTTGTACTCTCATCACACTCATCCATCCTTACACCTCTTTATGCACTCCCCACATACACTTTCATCCTAAACTTCACCCTCCATCCTATTTTCCTCTAATCCTACATACAAACATAGTTTCTTAAAGTAAAACGTTTATAAGAACTTGAGTGTTCACTTAAGAATTGTATGTTTTTATACATGAGACTAAAATCCACCATATTTAAAGCTTTCCATTACATTCACACTTCTTAATTTTTGCTTTTTAGAGTGTAGGATTGCACTAGTTCTTCAACTAGTGTACACCATAAGCCACATCACACTCTTTTTTCTAAACACTTCCACTTACACTTTCCACATACACTTTCACCTCCACCCCCCCCCCCTCCCTTCACCCCTCCATCTCCCAACCACCACCACAGTCAAACCAATATACACAAGTACAATTTTCTCTACACAACCCATACATCTAACCATACACCTCCAGTTATAATACTAGCATACACTTTCTACCCCGACATCCCCCTCTCCCACCTCACCTAACGACCACCAACCACCTCTTACATGTTTCTCAACATACACAAGTACACATTTCTACATACAACCCACACACCAAGACATACACCTCCATTTACATTCCCCACATAGACTGTCAATTTTCTTCTTCCACCATCCCACCATCACTGACCATGTCACTCAAAACAATGTACACAAGTGTACATCGCTACACACAACCCACACACAATCGGCCACACACCTCCACTTACACTCCCCTCATACATTTTCCATCACCACCCCCTGCCTTCTTCCTCCGCCTCTTGCTCAACCATGACCAACCTACCCCAAACACATCACTCAAACCAATGTATACAAGTATAAGTTTCTACACACAACCTATACACCCAGACATACGTTTCCACATACACTTCCCACCTACACTTTCCTCCATTCTCCCATAGACATAGCCACCACCTACCAAGTCACTCAAACCCAACATGCACAAGTGTATATTGGTACTCACAACCCACACATTTAGGAACACATCTCTACTTTCACTCCATACATATACTTCCCACTCCCACCCCTCCTTCCCAACTCCCTTGCCCAACTACCACCAAACAATCTTTAACACATCACTCAAACCATTACACACAACTACAGTGGTATATACACAGCACGTACACGTAACCATACACCTCCACTTACAATCCACGCATACACTTTCTACACCCACAACACCCCTCTTCCATCCCACGCAACAACCATCAACCAACCTCAAACACACAAATCATACCAACATGCTTTTGTACACATCTTCAAACACAACCTACACACCCAGCCATACACCTCCACTTGAACTCCCCACGTACACTTTCCACAGATTCCTCCTCTACCCAACAACCACTGACCACATCACCAACAACAACATGCAAAAGTGTATGTATCTACACATAACCCAGATATCCAACCATACACATCCACTTGTAGTCCCCACTTACACTTTTAGCCCTTCCCGTCCCCCAGCTACCAAACTACATCTGATCAATGTACTTGGAAGTACCTTGCATGGAAGCTTCCCAGTGTACTAGAGAGTTATATACACACTTCACCTAGTTCATGGAAGTCCTTTGATTAAATCTACCTCATTGAGCCTATAAAGCATATGCCTGTGCATACAAAGCCTGTCCTTAATCCTAAAGGCATGTGCATCTGCCTGTAATGCCTAGGCCTATGCCTAATAAGCCTCCTCCTACACCTACAATGCCTGCAACTTTACCTCCAAAAGCCTGCACCTGCACTTACAAGTCCTGCGCCTGTGCCTACAAAGCGTGCGCCTACGCCTACAATGCCTGCCCTTGCACATACGAAGCCTGCCCTTCATCCAAAAATCATTTCCCTGCACCTACAAAGCCTGCCGCTAGTTTTGCAAAGCCTGCGCCTGCGCCTACAAAGCCTCTTCTATAAAAGCAGACTTCTATGTCTACAAAAGCCTGTCCCTGTGTCCTCAAAGACTATGCCTGCACCTACAATGCCTGCGCCTATGCGCACAAAGCCTAGACCTGCGCCTACTTAGCCTGTACCCACGCCTACAAAGCCTGTGCCTGCACCTACAAACCTTGTGGCTGTGCCTAGAAAGACTGAAGTTGGCCTAAACAACATACGCCTGTGCCTACAAAGCCTACTCTTGTGCCTACAAAGGTGGTTCCTGTGCCTACAAAGCCTGTACCTGCAAATACAAAGCTTTCTCCTGTGCCTTAAAAGCCTGCAACTGCATGTAAAAGGCTTGGACCTATGCCTACCAATCATATTACTATGTCTATGAAGCCTACACTTGCACTTACGAGGCCTGCTCATATGCCTGAAAAGCATGTACCTGTGCTTACAATTCCTGCGCCTGCACCTACAAGTCTTGAGGCTGTTCCTATAAAACCTGAGCCTACTCTTACAAAGCCTGCACGTGTGCCTACAAAGCATGTGCCTGCCCCTACAACCCATGCACCTATGGCTACAAAGCCTGTGCCTTTTCCTACACCGCCTGTGCCTGGCCCAACAAAGCCTGCACCTGCGCATACATAATCTGTGCCTGCACCTACAAGACCTGCTCCT
This sequence comes from Penium margaritaceum, assembly GCA_023375785.1. Lineage (NCBI taxonomy): Eukaryota > Viridiplantae > Streptophyta > Zygnematophyceae > Desmidiales > Peniaceae > Penium > Penium margaritaceum. Next base: position 11,402 of record SZWC01009394.1, on the reverse strand, counting down.
GCACCCAAAAAGCCTGCCCCTGTGGCTTCAAATTCATTTCATGTGCCTACGAAGCCTGTTCCTGCACCTGCAAAAGTGTGTGCCTACACCCCCAAAGCCTGTGCATGCTCCCACAAAGCCTGCATGTGCAACTTCAAAGCCTGTGCCTGCATCCACAAAGCCTGCGCCTGTGGCAAAAAGCATGCGCCAGCGCCTAGAAATCCTTTCTGTACTCTTACAAAGCCTGCGCCTGCGTCCACTAAGCCTGTACATGTGCCGTTGAAGCCTACACTTGTTTGTACAAAGCCTTCTCCTAGACCCAAAAAAACTGGACCTGCACCTACAAAGCCTGTGCTTGTGCCTACAAAGCCTGTGCATGCGCCTACAAAGGATGTGCCTACGCCTACAAAGCCTGCTCCTGGACCTACAAAGCCTGCACCTGCACCTATGAAGCCTGTGCTAGAACCTAGAAAGCCTGCACCTGCGTTTACAATGCGTGTGCCTGTGCCTACAATGCCTGCACCTGCATCTAAAATGCCTACGCCTACAAAGCTTGTGTGTTTGCCTACAAAGCCTCTACCTGCACCTACAAAGCCTGCCAGAGTGCCTACAAAGCCTGCATCTGTGCCTCCAAATCCTCCACCACCACATTCAAATCCTACATCTGTTCCTACAAAGCCTGTGCCTGCACCTACAAAGCCTGCGTGTGGGTCTACAAATCTTGCGCTTGTACCTACAAAGTCTGTGCCTACGCCTAGAAATTTTGTGCCTACGCCTGCAAAGCCTGTGTCTATGCCTACAAAGCCTGCACCCATGCGTTCAAAACCTGTGACTGTACCTAGAAAGAATGTGCTTGTGCCTACAATGCTGTGCCTATGCCTACAATGCTGTGCCAATACCTGTAAATTCTGCACCTGCACCTAGCTATATTGATAGCTAGTCTTCCCAAACCATTGTTACCCCCTCTGACTATCCGTGACTTGTGTTGTGAGTTGTCAACGTAGACCACATGAAGTGAAATTATTTGGTCATGGTCAGTGACATATGCATACTTTGGTTGGTCACTGTGCAGTGTAGCCACACTGTGCCACTACGTACTGAAGGTATTTGTACTTGCTAGTCGATAACTAGTATTCACAAACCATTATCTTCCACTCTGACCATTTGTGACTCGTGTTATGAGTTGTCAAGTTTACCACACATAGTGACATTCTTTGGTCATGGTCAGTGACATATGCCTACTTTGGCTGGTCATCGTGCATGGTATCCATGCCGTGCCACAACTTATTAAAGGTCCTTGTGCTTGCTAGTTGATACCTGGTATTCCCAACACATTGTTTCCCCCTCTGACCATTTGTGACTCATGTTATGAGTTGTCAACGTTGACCACACACAGCGGATTTCTTTGGTCAAAGGCAGTTTATATGCCTACTTTGGTCGGCATTGTGCATGGTAGCCACACTGTGCTACTACAGATTGAAGGTTGTTGTACTTGCTAGTTGAGAGCTGATATTTCCAGACCATTGTTTCACCATCTGACCGTTTATGACTCATGTTATGATTGGTGAACGTTGACCACCCATATCATAGGTGTGATGGGATGCCAACTGGACCACTAACAATTGGAAATGATTTAGGGCGTGTAGGCCCATGCAAAAATGAACGTGAGCTTTGTGTGTGAGTGCGATACAAGATGGCAAGAATCTGGCTAAGTCTGGAATGCTGAATATAAAAGAACAAGGAGAAAGTACAAATGAGCCCCTACCAGGCTTATGTAGGGACACCGGCAGCTAGTCACACCGGGCCCCGTCACCCCCGCTGAACCCAAACGAGTCAGCAGGGAGAACACACTGTGTGCACCATGATAACAATCAACGGTGGTCTCCTTGAGGCACCGGAACAGCTCTCCGAGTGCCCCAGTCTCGGCCACCGAGAAAATACGAGCAGTTCTAAAAATTCTCGAAATCAGCGTCCACACATCACGCATGGCTTTCCGAACATCGGAAGCACAAATACAGCCACTGGGTCTCCTCGTCGCACCGGTGCAGTCCACCAGGTGCGCGAGTCTCAACCCACCGAGAAAACTCTCCTAGCTCCAGACAAGCCCACAGGACCGCCGGAATGCATCGACCGCGTCTTGCCTATGCTGTCGCAGGTGCTGGAGAAGTCTCGGTACAGTCCAGAGGCCTGTCGTGTCGTCACGCCCTCCTCTGCCATATACCGCCAACGTGGGTATATGGATAATGCATCAGCGTCAGTCATGACGGGTGGAAGCCACACAAACCAACAATTCCCCTGGCTGACATAGCCGTCCACGCGAGAACAAATGAACAAAGGCATGGAACAACAACGTATGCCAAACCACAATCTGCACCTGTCAACCACACACACACTCATGTGCTACCCATCTAAGGTCTCCCTAGACACTGGCAAATCCCACCAAGTGTCTGGGTCTCAACCATGAGACGAGTGATGCACACGCACACAAACCAGTGTAATGCACATCATATACATGTCGGACGACAAAATGGTCTCCTCGTGACACTAGCGGTACTAGTGCCCGAGTCTCGACCACTACGAGCAATCCAACAGATGTCTGTGTGCCGACCACAATAGCATCATCAATCAACACATATGATCATAGAGGGTCTTCTTGTAACACAGGTGTACCTCACCACGTGTCCTAGTCTCGACCAATATGAATCAACCAGCTGGCACGCACGTGCCACACGTAGTATGGCCACACACCAAGACACACAACCCCATGGTCTCCTTGTGACACTGGTGCAACCGACCAAGTGTCCGGGTCTCGACCAACAGAGTGCGGTTGTAGTATGCTCATAACAGAGTATGGACCCCTCGCCATGCATCGCCCATAACGTCGCTTTAGGTCAAGGTCCACACAACACTCCCCCTAGGCAAATGAACCTGGTGGCGATGTCCTCGACGGAGATGCTGATGACGTAGCTGAATAGATCCAGGATGATGAATCATGTGGTCGCTCCATCATTGAGAGATAGCTCTCCCTATCATGTACGAGTTGACTCCCTCCCTCAATGATGAAGCGGTGTCTCCGGCTATGACTCCTCACGTCGCAGCTGCATCACATGGGGTGTACCAGTCCTTGCGTGACTGCCAAGGGTCCCAACTCACAGTCTCTCCTCTCTCTACTCTACCGTGATGCATCTGTATATGCCGAAGGAAAGGGCATGGGCGAGCAGCATGCGAGCGTAGATGAAGTGGTAGAGCTGGTCTCCGATGTGGGATAGCGCACCCTGAAGCACAAGGGTGTACAGCCACAGGAGGAGGGCTGGAGCGACAAACCGGGGCTCACTCATGGACGAAGGTGACAATGGAGTAGCAGAGTCGGGTGGATGAAGGTGCATGATGGCAGCAGCAGAAGGAGGAGCAATGACGGAGTCAACAAGAACGACGATGGCAGAAGTTGAAGGCACGCTCAACTCTCCTGTGGTAGTGTCTCCAGCTGACGTCATACTCAAAGCTGGTACAAGATCCTCCTCGAGTGTGGGTGTGCCGGATGCTGGTGGTGTAAATCTCGTGCCGATAGTAGTGATTCTCTCCTTCTCTAAGAATCGCTCACGCACTGCCATCACCTCCCTCTGCAGCATCACTACACGCTCCTGCAGGCCAGCGTAATCTGCCTCGGACATGTGGAGGTGGTCTATGTCTGCCTCCCGTAGGATAAACTCCGTCTCACTGGATGCTGCACATGCAGACTGCAGAACTCGTGAGTATAGCTCTATCTGCATCTCTGCTGCTGAAGACGATGGAGCCGGTGTTGCTGCATCCTCCTGGGGGTCAACCAAACTCGTAATGTGCTGAGACGCTGGAACATCGGATGCAACTGCAGGTGTCGCATCTACACCACAGCTCGTGTCTGTCATACAAGGAGTGAGCGGTCGCATGCCGAGAGAGAAGGAGAAGGAGGAGTCGTCAGAGTCCGTGGAGCATGTGGAAAAGTCGTCCGTGCAGGTATTGCTACTCTCAGCGTTGATGTGATCAGCAGGGTCACCAACAGGTGAAAACAAGGGGGAAAAACTCAGCTCCTGCTGACAAGGTGACTCCATCTGCGTGTACGGATCTACTCCACTGTCCTCGACTGCCGCCGTAGTGGGCACAGGTGTGCATGAGTCTGGCTCAACAATGCCCGTCAAGGCGACCAGCAAGCGCAGCTGGCGCTCATGCACTGTCTCGCCGGGAAGGCTGGTCGCTACCACCTGCTCGATGATAGAGTGAGGACCACCATATGACTCTGTCATGTATGTCATTGCTCCGTCGTGTACATGGGAACCCGAGGACTCAAGGAACATGGGTGACTCCTCACGCTGAAGCTGGTCCTCAGGTAGCGTAGATGACATGGTGAAGCTTGTTGAGTCTAGTGCAGCACATGTCCTAGTGACATCTCTCAGAACTGCTGCTCTCAAGAATGCCTCAACCTCTAAAAGACCGGCCAGCTAACTGTGCTCATACACTAGGACCGCTGTCGGGCTGGAGTGAGCCGCGTGCGCCAACGCCCCCAAAAATTCGTGTGGGGTATCCTGATCCGCACGGTACTCCAGTGCCACTGCCAGGCCGCTACCGGTCGGAGTCGCGAGTGGCATCGCCCAGGCACGCGACACCTGCACTCCTCCTGATGCAACCTGCTGCTGCAGAACGTCCGGCTCCTATCCCAGCGTCGATGTCAAACTCGATGACATGCACATCCCAAGTACTCCAACATCCATCGGATTGGTGTGAGTCTGCTACACATTCTCCCCCAAAATTCCGGTAGGCGCATCCCGATCTGTACGGGACTCCTGTGCCACCGCCGGACCCCCACCGGTCGAAGCCGCAAGTGGCACCGCCCAAGGACGCTGTGCCTCTGCTCCTCCTGATGTCACCTGCTACTATGGAAGATCAAGATCCAGCCCGGACGATGACAGGAAATTCTCCACCATGAATTCCATGTCGGGATCAGACTCCACGCCATGTGTTGTCACCGTATCATCTGAGTCTGCTTGAGCTGACGCTCGGGCACCACGGCCCGGCCCGAGTGCGAATCCTGTCGCTACGGTCACATCAAACAATGCACGGTGACCACACTCCCCCTCGATAGGTACAGTAACGGAAGCTGAGGAGGTGGAGGATGTATCCAAACCAGCACGAGAACGGCATGCAGATCGCTGTCGTCGACGCCGTGGGGAAACACGACTGGAACGACTACATGAAGGAATGTCATGGCACGATGGTTTTCTCGTAGCAGGAGAGTGGAGGATCGAGAGGTTGGTGGTAGCCTAGGACAGGCCGACAGGTGAAGCTGAAGGGACATCATCGAATGAGGAAGATAGAGAGGATGAAGGAGATGTGGTCGAAGAGGCCGTCGGCAAACTAGTAGCAGAAGCACGCTCAGTGACGACGAGGTCACAAAGCCGTTGCACCATCTGCCACAGGCTATGGATCTCTACGAATATGCTCGCCAGAGATCCAGCTAGGGGATCTACCAATGCCGGCAGATCCGTATGCTGTGGAGGACGCATGCTCGAATGAGGCTGAAGCCAAGGTGGATGCCAGCCGCGATGACGCATCCTGCAGCGACGCCAACCATGACGTCCATCACCATAGTAATACTAGGCAAACGTGCGTGGCACCTGCTCAGATGTCTGCGCACTCATCTTGTGCGCCGGACAATACATAGGTGCCAAGGGCACGTACTCCCTGTGGTAAACACCAAGCCGCAAGAGAGGATGAGGCCAGTAGGTACTGTCACTCCTTGAGGTCACAGCGTCAGGGTCATCAAAAGTGACCAGACGGGACAAGCTACACTGCCACAGTACGCCTGGAGACTAGAGTCTGATTGGCTGCGGCTACTAATACAAATGTTGCCACTAATAGAGCGAAGACTGCTCCAAGAACAGAAGAGGTGCCGGCTGCATGTGCGGCTGCTGCTCCAAGCGGTATACGACCCAGCCCTAGGAGATGGAAATACTCGAATCTGCCGTCGATCCTCCAGAGTACACTACGCGCACCAATCCACGGGCCCTAGAGAGAAGCCGGTCGACGACGCATATCAAAAAGGTTGCCACCGAACACAGAATCAGATGTCGGCTGGGAATGTGAAACAAGAAGCGCTATAACAACCATTCTGCACTAAGCCGTCGTCGCCATTGGACCACCACAACCGCTGTTACTGGGAAGCTGCTGTTGCTATTGAGGTTGGTACTACTATTGGTGGTGGTGAGATGCTGGGCTATGCTGTGGCCCGGCACGATTGATGGAAACTATCTTTCCCCTCCTTTTTTTTAATTCTCTCTTCTCGCCCTCACCCCCTCTTGTTTTTTTTCGCTTCACCACTCACTCTCAGGTGCACCCCCTCCGTATATTTTTTTCACTTGTACCCCCTGTTCTTGACTGCCCCAAAGCTGGGGCAATGAAGAAAACAGGGGGAGAGGGGGGGTGTCCGACTTGTCCGGCCCTCCCTCCCGTTCACTGCTTGCTCGCTCACTCACCGAGCGAGCAAGTGAGCGAGTGATCGAGTGACAGACGAAGGC
>SZWC01009393.1:78476-89989 GCA_023375785.1 Penium margaritaceum | reverse complement strand
CCCCCCCCGTTGCGTAACACCTCTGTGACGCGTGACTGCGTGTTGTTCTCGATCCATTCTTGTGACTCTCACAACTCCGCACCAATCTATGGCGCATTGCCCATTCTTGCATGCGACGTGTCGTGCTCTTGCCTCAGTCTACCCTCTAGCCTAGACTATCCACTGGTATCAGAGCAAGGAAGGTGCGTGAAAGCCGGACGGGGGATCAATCTACCGTCCACGCATCCTGGGCCGAACCCGCGGCTGCCACTCTTGGCGGCGTTGGCTCACTTCTCCTCATAGCTGCACTGGGGGAGGCACACCCCCCCACTTGTCCTGTGGCAGACCCTCTCTTGGCTGCTCTCGACGGCAGACGTTTCCGCCCAGCCTCAACCACGGTCTCGCCTGTCTTGGTGACGACCCTGGCGGTCGGCATCCACCCGTCCCGTCCTTGCCTCCCTCTCTCACCTTCGCACCTCCCTCGGGTCCGCCTCCTCTTCATCGGCCGAGGACAGGGACGTCGCCTCTCTTGGCGACGATTCTCTTGTGGCGGAGGTTAGGTTTGAGGGGAGGATTCCCTCATTCCCACCCCTCTCTACGTGCCACCCACCACTCTAGTGGGAGCCGGATCTGCAGTAGGCGGACGTCTCCCGCCTCAGTGTTGTTCTTACACCACACTACGGCCGGCGCCCACTACACCTCTCACCGCAGCATCGCCCACAGCAGCAGCAGCAGCATCAGCACAGCGGCAGCAGCATGCCAGCAGCAGCTACAGCAACAGCAGTAGTTGTGAAACGGCAGCAGCACCACAACGGCAGCAGCAGCAGCAGCAGCAGCAGCAACATCAGCAGCAGCAGCAGCAGCATGAGCAGCAGCAACAGCAGCATCAGCAGCAGTAGCAGCAGCAACAACAGCAGCACGGTGGGTGCAGCACGACAGCCGCAGCAGCAGCAGCAGCAACACAGCGGCAGCAGCACGACGGTAGCAGCAGCAGCAGCAGCAGCAGCAACATCAGCAGCAGTAGTAACAGCAGCAGCAGCAGCAGCAGCAGTAGCAGCAGCACGACAGCAGCAATAGCAGCAGCAGCAGTAGCAGCACCTCCACCGCAGCAGGGGAAGACGCACAAAAGGGGAAGACAGCAGCAAGCGACACTACAGCCTTGTAGCGGTCTCATCACCACCGTCTGGTGGTGGCAGCCGTCATGCTGGCGCGCTGGGAGGATCTCGGTGGCTCCTCAGGGGAGAGCTCGGCGTGGTTACGCCACATCCACCGTGACGCCGCCTCCGTCGAGACAACCCCACCATCACAGCCAAGGCGGCCCTCCATACCGGTAAGCTCCCCTCTTTCCCATTCTCCTGGGGGGGTCGAGCACCCGCACGTTAGCGCTGGGGTTGACGCCGTAGCTGCTCGCGTGTCCTCTGTCCTAGGTCACGACGTTGTTGCCGTGGCCACCAGGGTTACGCGCACGGCCCTTGTAGTAGTCGACGCTGTAGCAGCAACCGCCGCCACCCTAGCTGCCGCTGCCCGAGCTTCTCGCGCCTCCGCCTCGACCTCGGCAGGACGCGCTGCTGAGTCATACACCGAAGCCGCCGTTGTCGCCGGTCCGGTGGCTGCCGCAGCTGCAAACATCTGTTGTTCCTGAGTCACGTGGCCTGAGGCTCCGGTCTAGAAAACAGCGCCAACACAATGGCAACTGCCGACCGTCCAAGGGAATTTCACCCAAGGATCACGATCACCCCCAAGGAATTAACTATGCCTCTGGTGAGACCTAGCTACCCAGGTGCTTTCACTCAAGGTCTTAGGGGCTCCCGCCCTCTAAGCCTTCTTCTTCCTTGGTGTGAGAGCCCAACAAATTAAGTCAGCACTCTCACACGAGCAAGATTACAACCACCTTAGCAGTTCATATCAAGCTCAGTCTCAAGCGCACAGCTCAAACAAGAGACATCAAGTGAAGGAGTAGTTGAGACAATGGCAAGTACAAGGCATACATAGCTAAGGAGTGCCTTTGGCAGCCGAAGCGCACGCGCCTCGGCTAACCCGAAGCGTGCGCGCCTCGGCCGATGTCACTCCTTAAATTAAGGAGGTCATCCCCTCAATCAGGGAAGACATCCCCTGATCCAAGGCACATCTTGCATCTTCCAATCCGACCGTTGGATCTGCCCGAAACTTGGACAGCTGACAGTTTGACACCTGCTCTTTCCATCGGTACGGTCAGATTGACAATCTGAATAGCCATCATGAGAAAAACCCAGGGGACTTATCCTTGAACAAGGACAGTGCATGCCTGGTCTGTTGGACCGGACCCAGGGGACTTGCTCCACATGAGCAGTGCATGCCTGGTCCGTCCACTACTCGCCAATTCTGGAGACTAGTGGCCAAGGGGCATTCAAATAACAACAACATCTTCACTCAGGTTGCTGCAGCCGCTTCTGCTATTGCCTCCGCGACTGCCTCTGCCGCGTCTGCCGTGTCTGCAGCCGCTTCTTCCATTCGTACCTCCACCTCTGGTGCTGTTGCAACTGCCTCATCTGCTCCCTCGACCATCACCAGCGTCGTCACAGCCGCCATCTCCATCGATGCAGCCTTCACCACTCTTGGAGCCGTCCTCACCACCGGAGCGCTTGCTCTGGTGATCCCCATCACATCCACTGTCTCCGTTGTCTTAGCTGCATTCGTAGCTAATGTCCCACCACTCCTTGCCTTGTTGTGCGCGCCTCCACCTCCTTCTGCTTTGTGAGAGTCTTCGGCTGCTGCTCTGTCTTCTTGCATCCTTTCCTCTCTTGCGGGATCTTGTTGCTAGCCTGATTGGGGTCGGGCTGTCCTGCAGCACACATCTCTCGTGCCTTGGGCACGTCCAGTTTTCCCACACCCACTGGGGCAGGGGAAACTCTGTCGAAATCTGTCCGGCAGGACCTCGTCGTTGTCACCATGCCGAGTGACGACGAATCAGTCATAGCTGACCTGCAGCGCCAGTTGCGCCTCGCTCTCGAGGCGCAGTGTGAGGCTGAGGACCGCCTCAAGCTTGCCGATGATAATCGCGCCGCCTTTGCTGATGAGTTTGCAGCGATTGTGCTTAAGCGCCTCCCTGTTGCGTCCGTCCCCACCACTTCTGCCAGCACTAGCACCACTGCGGCTGCTTCCTCCACACCCTCTGCTTCTAGCACCGCTGCCGGAAACATTGCTGTCACTCCTTCCGCTGCTCATCCCATCCCTGTCACGCGCCAGCATGATTTCTTCTCGGAGCCGCCTGTCCTGTCCGCCGGACTCGTCTTCTCCTCCTGGGAAACCTGCTTCAGCGCCTGGGCCCAGGGGGAGCGTCTGTGGGAATGCTATTTCCCAGTTGCCGCACCTTTTACGCCTGTGGCTGCTAAGTCTGTCCGCACTGTCCGTGCCCTCATTGCTGCTGCGCCAGAGACGCTTGTCGACGAGGTTGGTACCTACAATGCCGACCCCGCCGTGCAGCGTCTCGCTGATCTTGTTGGTGCCTACACCATGCTTCGCCGTCGTACCACAATCACTGGTCATGGAGCACAGAGTGCCCTCATTGTGCAGTTCAACACGCTCATAATGCGTGCTGACGAGTCGGCTGATGCCTACTGGGCACGCGGGCTCAAGCTCCTTCGTGAGCTCGACAAAGCCGCGCCAGGCCAGCTTGCTGCTGTCCACACCATGGTCAACGGCTTGATTCCTGAGCTGTCCGACCTCATCCGTGACGTCAAATCTGACGAGCTGCTACGTCTCGCTTCTCAGCCCGTTCCTCCTGATTCCCCACCGGGCATTGGCGCTCTCTGGGACTTCGTTGCTGATCGTCTCGCCGCTTGGTGGACCAGCCTTCAGAACAAACGTCTACACCGCGCTGCAGTTGCCGGGGTTGCTGCAGCCACCACCGCTTCCTCCCCTGCCTCTTCCTCAGCTGCCACCGCCTCTTCTGCGTCCTCTTCTTCCTCGGCATCTACGGCCACCGCTCTCGCCTCCCAGGGGCGCGGGCGTGGCCGTGGCCACGGCAAGGGCAAGGGGAAGGGCAAGGACACTGCAGCATCCCGTGTCCCTGGTGCGGTTGTGTGCTGGAACTATGGTTCCTCTGAGAATTCTGCTTGTACGTGCCCTGCGCCTCCTGACAATCTGCGCCTGGCCCGCTCTATGCGTGCGCACTGGTCTCGCACCGGCGGCTCTTCCTCTTCGTCCGCCACAGACTCCAGCTCCCCTTCAGTCTCACAACCTGTCGGCTCCACCTCTGCCCAGGTCTACTCCACCGCTGGCGTCTCCACAGCTCCACCCCCCATCCCATACCCGTGGGGTTGGCCATCGTTCTACGGAGCGCCCGCGTATGCTGGGCCCCCATCTTCGGCGTACATCCCACCTCCATGGTTCGCACCTCCCTCGCGTCAGTCTCCTCCATCTTCCGCAGCGTCCGTCGATGGCGAGCGCTAGCTGGAGCAATCTCTTCTCCAGCGTCTTCACCTGCGCGATCAAGGAGGTGAGAGTGTGTCTTCGTTGGCCATAGGTCTCCCTTGTCACACTGACACTGTCCTTCGTGGGGACCCCCCCGGTCATGTTCTTGGGTTCCCGTCCGTATCTGTTCCGTGGGTTGAGCACTGGCAGTCTGTCGTGCTTCCTCGTTGCCTGTCAGTCTGTGACTCTGTTCCACCCTCTATTGGCACTGTTGCCACCTGCGGCGTCCTTCCTAGTGTTCGTGTCTCCGGTGGCTTCTGGGTTCTCGACTCCGGGGCCACCCACCACATGACCTCTGTTCGCTCAGCGTTTGTCTCGTTGGGTCCCGCTGGTTCTGTCCGTTTTGTTCGTACTAGTTCTGGTCAGTTGCTGCCTGTCCAGGGCGTGGGCGTTTTCCGTTTTGTTGGTCCTGGTGGCGTGCTGTTTCTGCCCGACGTGCTGTATGTGCCTTCTTTGGAGCTCAGCCTGTTGTCCGTGCCCTCCCTTGACAATCAGGGCATGGATTTCTTTGCCAGTCGGGGTGTTGGCATTGTCTGCATTCGCTCTACTGGTCGCATCGTTCTACGGGGGGTTAAGTGTGATGCACTCTACCGTGTGCCCTTGATTGCTCCCGCTCCCCACTCTGTTGGCTCCTCTCTTGCACACGTTGCACCATCTCTCTCCCCCGCCGATATCCAACTCTTGCATCGTCGTCTTGGCCATGTTCACACTTATGCCATCTCCAGCATGCTCCGTCTCCAACCTGCTGTTGGACCGTCACCCTCCACCTTTCCCTTGCCCTGTCCCTCTGACTGTCTTGACTGCGCCCAAGGGAAAATGCATCGTTCTCCCTTTGCTTCCTCTGACTCCCAATCCTCCCACCCTCTTGCTCTTGTACACGCTGATGTCATGGGTCCTCTCTCCCATGACCTTCTTTGGGGTGTTGGGCGTTATGTTTTGTGCCTCACTTATGACTTCTCGCGCTATCGCAAGGTCTTCGCTCTTTGCCAGAAGAGTGACGTCCCTGCTGTCCTTGAGTCCAGGCTCCGCCAGGCTGAACAGTCTTGTTAGCGCTCCTTGCGTGTCTTCTGCAGCGACCGCGGCGGTGAGTTCCTTGGTCCCGCCGCCCGGCTCCTTGAGTCTCACCGGGTGTGTTTGGAGACCTCCGCTCCCTACAAACCCCAACAAAACGGAGTCTCTGAGCGTTGGAACCGGACTCTTGCCGACGGCGTCCGCACCCTCCTCTCTGAGTCCGGTCTTCCTCCTCTGTTCGCCTTTGAGGCAATGAGTTACATGACCTGGGTGTGGAATCGGGTCCCACACGGGCCCCTTCCCCGCTCGGTCACACCTTTTGAGCGTTGGTACGGGACCCGTGCTGACCTGCGACTCGCTCGCGTCTGGGGTAGCATTGCGTCGGTCTGGCTCCCTGAGGACCTTCGTGACGGAAAACTCTCCCNCGGTGAGTTCCTTGGTCCCACCGCCCGGCTCCTTGAGTCTCACGGGGTGTGTTTGGAGACCTCCGCTCCCTACACACCCCAACAAAACGGAGTCTCTGAGCGTTGGAACCGGACTCTTGCCGACGGCGTCCGCACCCTCCTCTCTGAGTCCGGTCTTCCTCCTCTGTTCGCCTTTGAGGCAATGAGTTACATGACCTGGGTGTGGAATCGGGTCCCACACGGGCCCCTTCCCCGCTCGGTCACACCTTTTGAGCGTTGGTACGGGACCCGTGCTGACCTGCGACTCGCTCGCGTCTGGGGTAGCATTGCGTCGGTCTGGCTCCCTGAGGACCTTTGTGACGGAAAAGTCTCCCCGCGTGGGCGCCTCTGCCCTTTCTTGGGCGTGTCTGCCCAGTCCAAAGCCTGGCGCTTCTGGGACCAGGAGCGCCAACGAGTCATTGAGTCCCGCGATGCTCTTTTCTTCGAGTCTGTCTTTTTCCGTGACCTCAGTCGTCACTCTACGGCATCCTCCCTGCTGACGCTCTCTCGGTTGTGGGGGGAAGTCGGGCCTGCGGCTCCCGTTGCCCCTGCAGTCCCTGCTGCGGTCCCTTCCTCGCAGCCTCCACCCTCAGAGCGGCCTTTGTCGTCTGGCACTGTGACTCCTTCCCCTTCTCCTTCCGTGTCGTCCAGCTTGCTCGGAGCTCCTGCGTCTCCTGCCTTGTCCTCCTCAGTTCCGTCTGAGTCCATGTCTCCTGCACACTCCTCAGCGGCTCCGTCCAGTCCGCTTAACCCTGTGGCACCCAGTTGTTCCACCGCTGCTCCGCCGTTGCCTGGTGACCCTCCTGGTCCTGCTCCCATTGAGCCCTTCGTCCGTGGCGGGCGTCTCCGCGCTCTCCCCTCTCGTTCGTCCAATGTCGCTGCCCCATCCGTCCGTCCTGTCCAGTCCCACCCAGAGCAGCCTCGAAGGCTACCGACTGGCATGGATGCCTTGGGCCTGGCCACAGCAGTGGTCCATCCTAGCTCTGCCCTTGGGCAGACACTGCTCAAGTCTGAGCACGAGCGCGCTCTCGAAGCCGCCATCCGCAGCAGTGTTGCTGAGTGTCACGCGCCAGTTGCTGCTACACCCTTGTCAGACCCGACTACTGTTCGTCAGGCACGCACTGCGCCCGACTCCCAGCAATGGGAGGCAGCCATGCGGGATGAGCTTCAAGCTCTTGGTGACCACGCCATCTACGAGCTGATCGATCTCCCGCCCGGTCGCAAAGCCATCGATGCACAATGGGTCTTTAGGCGCAAGTTCAAGCCCAATGGCGAGCTTGACAAGTATAAGGCACGTCTTACCGCCAAGGGGTTCTCACAAGTCCCTGGCGTCGACTTTGACGAGACGTTTGCCCCCGTCGGACGCTACACCACTGCTCGCGCCCTTCTGGGTCTTGTCGCCCACCATGACTGGGAGCTCGAGCAGATGGATGTCAACAACGCCTTCCTGCACGGTCAGTTGGATGAGGAGATCTACATGGTGCAACCTCCGGGGTTCTCTGACGGCACTGACAGGGTATGGAGACTGCGCAAGGCTCTCTATGGCCTGAAGCAGTCACCACGGTGTTGGAACCACGAGATCACCTATACCCTGGAAAAGGGTGGATACCGTTGTAGCACAGTGGATCCTTCTCTCTTTGTCGCTCCCAACTCTGCACCGTTTGTTGCAGTCCTCGTCTATGTGGACGATCTCCTCATTACGTCACCCAGTCGGGAGGCAGTGTCGGATGTGAAGTCCCTGCTGCAGTCCACGTACAAGATGAAAGACCTGGGCCCAGCTCGAGTTTTTCTCGGCATGGAGCTTGAGCGTGATCGTGCTCACCGTGTTCTGCATGTCCACCAGGCTGCATATGTCAGGAGTCTGGGGGAGCGCTTTGCCTCGCTCCTTGAGTCTGTGCCCTCAGCATCCACGCCGATGACGCCCGCTGGGCAGAGGTTGTTGAAAACACTGGATGTGTCCANTGTTGCAGTCCTCGTCTATGTGGACGATCTCCTCATTACGTCACCCAGTCGGGAGGCAGTGTCGGATGTGAAGTCCCTGCTGCAGTCCACGTACAAGATGAAAGACCTGGGCCCAGCTCGAGTTTTTCTCGGCATGGAGCTTGAGCGTGATCGTGCTCACCGTGTTCTGCATGTCCACCAGGCTGCATATGTCAGGAGTCTGGGGGAGCGCTTTGCCTCGCTCCTTGAGTCTGTGCCGTCAGCATCCACGCCGATGACGCTCGCCGGGCAGAGGTTGTTGAAAACACTGGATGTGTCCAAGCTGGGGGAGCAGGTGGATATGACCGACTACTTGCGCGTCATAGGGTCATTGATGTACCTGGCCACTACCACACGAGCAGACGTCGCTTTCGCTGTGAACTTCCTTGCACAGGTCTCACAGTGCCCACGGGTGCGGCACATGGAGGCCGCGCTGCGTGTTGTTCGATATGCGCTTTCCACTGCACGAGTTGGTCTCTGTTACCGGGCGCAGCCGTCCGTCGTTGTTGATGGCTACACTGACAATGACTGGGTGCATGACACGGATGCACGCAGCCGCACCGGCTATGTCTTTCTCGTCGGCGGCACAGCAGTCTCCTGGAAGAGCGGTAAGCAGGGTTGCGTCGCGCGCAGCTCGAGTGAGGCGGAATATGTCGCCCTTGGTGCAGGCACTTGTGAAAGTGTTTGGCTGTGTCAGTTGTTTCAGTAGTTGCGTGTACCCATCCGCTGCATCACCCTACGCTGTGACAATCAAAGCACAAAAGCTATTGCTGAGCACGACGGCATGCATCACACTCGCACGAAGCACATCAATGCAGAGCATCATTTTGTACGTGAACGTGTGGTTGCAGGTGATGTCAAGATTGTGTGGGTTGACACGCGACAGCAACGAGCTGACTTTCTCACGAAGGCACTCAGCAACAATGTCTTCAAGGCAGCAGTGCACGCTGTTGGGTTACTGTGTCCTCGTGTTGCTCCTGGTTGAGTTGTCATGCCAGTGCTCGTGTACAGTCTTGTGTTGTGTCACGTCTTGTGACGTTCGCGCTGTGCCTGTGCATGTCGTTCATGTGCATCGGTTGTGGGTCATGGGGGAGTGTTGGATTCATATCATTATCACACTGTGACCTCTGGCCTCGTTGCACACTCACATCACCGGTGCAGGTGACTGACCAGAGAGAGATGACTTCGCTGACGGACTCGTCATGACCAGAAGTTGGGAAGACGAGCCATGAAAAGGCTCAATCTGAGCTTGCCAGCCACATTTGCATTTCTCACGTGCATTCAAGCACAGTTGGCCATGGGCATAACCAGGTTCATCCTCTAGTCAGTTTGTTGTTTGAACGGTGGCCTAGTTTATGCTAGGAAATTGGTCTGTGGGCAGGTGGGGTTGATTCCACCAGTTTCGAGGGTGGCGAGAGAGATCGAGCTCGCTGCTCGCTCTCCCCCCCCCCCCCCCCCCCCCCCCCCCCCCCGTCGCGTAACACCTCTGTGACGCGTGACTGCGTGTTGTTCTCGATCCGTTCTTGTGACTCTCACAACTCCGCACCAATCTATGGCGCATTGCCCTTTCTTGCATGCGACGTGTCGTGCTCTTGCCTCAGTCTACCCTCTAGCCTAGACTATCCACGATCTACCACATCCTAACAAGATAGTCAAAAGTGAGACATGCTTGTGCCAGAGGTCACTCCTGGGTAGCTTGATGAGCCAGGTGATAGCAGCAAGGGTGCACTTCGGCAACACTCCCAAGGTGTAGCCATGGTCACTCAATTTGTACTAGTGTGTGTGTGTGCCATGGATAGTGAGACAAGAGGGAATAGAGATGTGAGTGGCCAGGAAGCGGGAAAAAACATGAACAAGTTCGCGCATGACCTTAACAAGTTCACTCCAACAAGTTCAACTTCGCGTTTGCGGGATTGTACCATTTGGTTGTCATCATCTTCTCTACTTTTCCTCTCCTTTAGTTCCTCTATTTCCAGCCACTCTTTTGTGCCAAAGGGTGTTGATTCAAAACATGAGATGCGCATGTTTCAATCGAAGGGTGGGTGAAAGGATTGACACCAGACATCAGCGCAATTTGTGGAGTTTCGGTCACAGAGTTGTATGGGCCGATCAAATGTCTCCTGGAGTTGCCCTGTATTCACCGCAGTACTGAGATGCTCCTAGGCTTTGGAAAGAACTTGCTTTATCTCACAAGCCTCGCGGTCATGTGTTCCTCTGTGTAGGATCAAAGTCTTGCCCCCTTGACAGTGCACACACCACCTCAGTACAAAGCTACGCATGGCTCTGCAAGCCATCCAAGCTGAAGCAAAGCAACGATAATCCCACACAAGTTCTGGTAGCGTTGCCCTGGGCACACGCACAGCAATGGAGCTCTCAAGTCACGCGCTCTACGCACACCGATTGAGAATGCATCTCCACCCTCCCTAGCATTGAAGAGCGTGAGAATCTCCAGCACCGCGCACAGGGCTTGAAGAATTTCCTTGTCTGCAAGGTCCAAACGAATCGCACGGTCCCGCGTCCATGCTTCACTCACGCATGGACACCGGTGTGGCGTCAGGTGGCAAGGGCAGCCGTCCAAGCACAACGTGAGGTGTCCGCCTGGTTACCTAGACACCATCGGGGGGCGCTATTCACAACAGCGACTGGTGAAGCTTCAACACAAAGGAAAGTCCGTCGGCGTGATTGGCACGCGTCGCATCTCGGGGAACCTCTTGACTACTTCCACTCTCACTTGTAGAGAGCGGCGAGGTCGTCAGCAAACGCCTTGCGGATGCTCTCGCGCTTGAGCTTGAGGGCGGCCGTGACGAGTCCCGACTCCGGCGTCCACGGCTCCGACAGCAGCTTGATCTTCTGCGGGATCTCAAACTTCTCGAGGTGGCCCTCCTTGCCCACCTGCGACGCGTCATCATGATCGTGCGAGAAACGACAAAAGAAGACAAACGAAAAATTACAGGGAAAGGAACGAGACGAGCGCAATGATCTGAATCACACGACAGCAACAAAACAGTGACAGAGTAAACATCTGTTGGACATTTTGAGAACCAACTAAGGAAATCATATTGAGAACAATGGAATGAAATGAACCACACGACAAAACAAATTCGCGACACAAACGTTCTGTCACAAAAACAAGAAGGAAGCCCACAAAGTGGTGAGCCCCCTCTCTCTTGCCCCCATGTGGGAGGGAGGCCAGAACGGAGAAGTTTTCTTTCAAATGATAGTCAACTTTCTACTTCCCTTACGGCCCCACCACGCTTCTTCATCGACTTTGCGCCCGTTTTATTCTTTCTTAACGCTTTGCGAAGCATTTTCGAAAAGAAAAACAAAACCCACCATTCTTCTTCATCAGCTTTTAGCCGGTCACCTTGCAGGCATTGGAGGTGGAAAGGCACCGCGTTTGAATGATGATTGTCCGCAAGACGCAAGTCAGCGAAAAATGGAACATTTCTCCTTATGAACTTCCATCAGTTGGTGGTCAACCCAAAACTCCAACACATGTCCTCGCTCAAAGACAAGAGGATGGAGAAAGAGGGACGAAGAAGCAGGAGGAGATGCAGGACGAAGAGGGAGAGGACACAGAGGAGGGGAAGCAGGAGGAGGAGGAGGAGGAGCAGGAGGAGGAGGAGGAGGAGGAGGAGGAGGAGGAGG
>SZWC01009393.1:24408-45119 GCA_023375785.1 Penium margaritaceum | reverse complement strand
CCCCCCCCCCCTCCCAAGTGGCAAGTGTATGAGGGGATTGTATGAGGGAGTGAACAGATTTTTGTATGATGGCGCCATACAAAAGTACACTTGTGTACAAGGAGGAGAAACTTCATAGAAGTGATAGATTATTGTGTACACAAATATATCATTACAGCGTAACGAAACTTGTTAAGTGATACACTCCTTCATACACTTTTCTCATACATTTATGTCATTTGGACCCCCCTCCTCCGACTCCATCCTATCCCCCTCCCCTCCCCTCCCAAGTGGCAAGTGTATGAGGGGATTGTATGAGGGAGTGAACAGAATTTTGTATGATGGCGCCATACAAAAATACACTTGTGCACAAGGAGGATAAACTTCATAGAACTGATAGATTATTGTGTACACAAATGTATCATTACAGCGTAACGACACTTGTTAATTGATACACTCCATATACTTGTCTCATACACTTATGTCATTTGGACCCCCCTCCTCCGACTCCACCCTCTCCCCCTCCCCCTCCCCCCTCCCAAGTGGCAAGTGTATGAGGGGATTGTATGGGGGAGTGAACATAATTTTGTATGGTGGCACCATACAAAAATACACTTGTGAACAAGGAGGAGAAAATTCATAGAAGTGATAGATTATTGTGTACACAAATGTATTATTACAGCGTAATGACACTTGTTAAGTGATACACTCCTTCATGCACTTGTCTCATACACTTCTGTCATTTGGACCCCCCTCCTCCAACTCCACCCTCTCCCCCTCCCCTCCCCTCCCAAGTGGCAAGTGTATGAGGGGATTGTATGAGGGAGTGAACAGAATTTTGTATGATGGCGCCATACAAAAGTACACTTGTGAACAAGGAGGAGAAACTTCATAGAAGTGATAGATTATCGTGTACACAAATGTATTATTACAGCGTAACGACACTTGTTAAGTGATACACTCCTTCATGCACTTGTCTCATACACTTCTGTCATTTGGACCCCCCTCCTCCAACTCCACCCTCTCCCCCTCCCCTCCCCTCCCAAGTGGCAAGTGTATGAGGGGATTGTATGAGGGAGTGAACAAAGTTTTGTGTGATGGCACCATACAAAAGTACACTTGTGAACAAGGAGGAGAAACTTCATAGAAGTGATAGATTATCGTGTACACAAATGTATTTTTACAGCGTAACGACACTTGAGGGGAGTGTATAGAGGGAGTGCATAGAAGTTAATATGACAATGAAATACAAACGTGCACTTGTATACGAGGAGGAGAAACTTCATAGAAGTAACACGAAATCATGTACACAACCAGAATTCTTTGAAAAGCTCTTAATGTGTAAGTTCATGTAGAAGTTACAAGGAAGATTCTTCATCATGTGAGTTTGTCCTCCAGACCGACTAGGAACATTCTATGAAAGTTGCCCTAATGTATGGGTGAGTACAAGGAAGGTACTTGGAATCTACGTGTACAGAAAAAGGTATGGTGTACACAGATATAGTAGTGCATGAAATTGGGGTGATTGGGATTAAATGCCCCCCCCCTCTGGGTTACCCCATGACAAGAATGGACTCCGTGCCCCGACCTTGGTCAGGGCGTACTTGTGAGAGGAGTCATTTGTGAGACACTTGACTTCACAACAAATTCAATCTCCACAAAAACCCGTGCGATTGCCATGAGAAATCAGGTCCCAAAGGCTCTAACATCCACAGAGGCTCGCACCTTGTTCACCCGCCGTGTTACAATGGGTCGATGAGGAGTATGAGATATTGCAAGTGTCTTGGCATACTACCATGGCTACTAAAGCAAGTTGTGTCTTGTAAGCAAGGGAAGATTTTTTATGGATTGCACAAGGCCGGAAGGAGTTTTTGTGGTCCCATGTAGCTGTGGAGACAGGTTAAAGGAGAACCGAAGCCCGAGATTGACACGTGTACGTGAAAGTGTGACATGCAAGCGTTGGTTGGAGAGTGGGGGGAGGGGAAGGGAGGAGTGGGAGGGTGGTGTGACCGACAGCCATGATATGAGTGCTGACAACATGAAGGGTAGATGTTGTGATGTTGTTCCATCCCGTGGTTTCGAGAAAGACGAGGTCATTGAGAGAAATGAAAAAACCACAGATCTGTGTTCGTTGTACATTGGGAGAATGGCTGTTTTTGAAATTAGTGTTCCATGATTTTGGTTGGCATGCTCATAGGGCAGATAAAAATTCAGTTGCGTCTTTGGATGTTGAGTTTTTGTAGCTTTCTCTTGACAAGAGAAGGTACAATTGCGTATCGGAATTGACTCAAAGAGCGTCCATGGAAGTGTTGGCCCATATAGCAATGGAACGACCCAAGTCTGGGTCAGCCTGATTGAAGAATGGCAAAAACAAGAGCTCAAGTGCAGAGTGGAAGAAACCAGAGATGAATTATGTGGGGACGGACAGTAACTGCAAAGTAGTAGGGTCAGTTTTGATGGGCATCTCATGTCTAGGTAGTTATGGGGATCTTTTGAAGGGTTTGACCGAGAGACAGGTGTTGGGTTTGGTTGGCACAAGAACTGTAGTAACCACTACGGTTCCATTGAGTTATGGAGACTATTGAACGAGGGACCAAAGTCAAGAAAATTCTTGTTCATGTGCCTATGTGGTATGCAAGAGTTGATTAGGGAGTGGAGGGGAGAGGGATGTAAGAGAGGGTGGATTGTCCATTGACCATTGGAGGAGTGTATATGGGAAGGAAGGTAGAGGAGGCGGTGATGCTACTGTTTTTTGCAACGAGCTTGGGTCAGTGGAGGCTGTTGGGGGTGGCCAAGGGGGTGGCAGTGTTGCCCTTAAAGCGCCGTTGCACGCGGGACCCGCGTTCTCCTTCTTGCTAAAATGTGCTCGTGTGCTCCAGCCGGGTGCAGGCCGGCCACTCCAGATCTGATCAGATCTGGTGTGATGTTGCCAGTCTCGCGAACTCTAGTTTGTAGAAGAATGATCATAACATCTTTGGTAACCTCAAATTATTGATACTGACATCCTTGTGGTGCACCCCAGCGCGTCTTGATTGAGACACTAACCATTTGTTAACATTTTGTTGTATCATGTGCCGACGCTCCACTAGATGCATCAACCCGGGTGCAAGACCCAACTTTCAGGAGTGACCAAGCATCCCTTGAGATAAAGTTCTTTGCACATTGTTCTCAATGGTTCAATGTTTTCATCTAACTTAGCCTATGTGCTTGAGGATCATAACATTCTTGAATCACAAGGATACGAAGGGATTCATGTGCACTTTGCCAAATATACTCGGAGCCTTTTCTTCATTGGTATGAACATATTACGTTGTTGCATACAAACACCATAGATCCACGACATGCACACAGACTCAAGGAATCATTTGTTGGCCCAACAACCCAGTTCTAAAGCCTGGTATCTCTAAACATTGTACACTCCTTTGAACGATGTATTTCTTATGCTGTATCCATACATTATGTACAAATGTTGCTATAAGATGGAATATGGGCACTTTCGTCAGAAGACAGCCACAAAACAGATTAAAGGGAACCAAACTCGCTGCTCATTGCAAGAACATATTCCTTAGGTTGTTTCTTGCACTTATTGCAATCATTTTGAAGAGTTCATCACTTGTGTTGCCTAGAATGGAGACATGGCCTATTTGTTGTGTAAATGACCAGAGTAACGTGTGTCGAGAGAATAGTGAATTTGGAGAATGTTGGCTCTTGTCTAGGCCTTAGATTGAACTGCCTATATGTGTCTCCTTCCTCGCTCACTTTTCCACGGAATGTTTACTCCTGGAGGATTGGGAGGACTTGGCAGAGATTTCCTATGTGCTCTTCCATTATTTTGAAGAAAACCAAGATTTATTCTAGGTAAACCAGAACAGATTACATAAAGTTGCTTGGGCATTTGTTAGTCCAAAGCACAATATTCAAAGTTACCAATTTCCCATGTGTGTCTAGAATGACACATTGGTAATGTTATCCTTTGATATGCGGATTTAATGGTAACCCTGAGACAAATCATAAGATGAACAGTCCTTTGCTAGTTGGAATTGGTCACGGAGGTTCTCAATCTGTGACGAGGGGAATTGAGTTTTGACTGTATGTCTGTTCAGCGTGTTTTTTTCTACGCACATGTGTATACCACCATCATTTGTTCCAAAAAGGATCGTCACACCATATGATGAGCTACTTGGACCAATCCACCCTTTTACATAATACTCATTTATTTGGCATTTGGCCTCTTGTATTTCTACCAGAATAAGGAAATACATTGTTGAAAACGGAAGAGTCAATTGTAGTAGAATAGTCTGGCTCACGTACCATTCTGGTAGAATCTCAACCAGTGGGGTCTTGGAATACACCCAAAAGCTCTACAAACTGATTTTTCCTCTCTTGTGGTTTATCTTCCTTTCATTTCCTCTCCAAATTCTACAGTTAGGTTGAGAAACATCAACAGGACTAGCAAGTATGTTTCTTGCCTTGCATCACAGTTATTGTGTGTCGATTCCGTGACAAATTTGTACTTGAAATTAGGATTAAATGATGCTATCCATTTTGGAGACTAAAGCATCTTGAATAAAAATATAGAAGATCCCTATCATTATAGAATCATGGATTGCTTAGCCCCACATTCAAACAATCAAGCAAGTTTGTTACCTCCAATGTAGCACTATGTTGATAGTCCTTAATGATTTTTTTTTGCTTTAAAGATACCTATCACGTGTATAGTACAGTCTTAAACATTGACAACTATGTCATTTCAAGGCTTGTATCCCATTATATTCTGTTGGATAAGTATGATATTGATGAAGGATTCATCCCCTTTGCTATTATTAAGCATGCTCACCTATACAACAAATAGGTTTTCCATGCACTAGATCATCATGTTGCACCCACTCTTTCTAGTGAACATTTTTGCCGACAGAGACTCAACTTTATGATAAACAAATTATTGGTAGGGGGGGGGGGGGGGGGAGTGGGGCAAAATTACTCTAATGTTTCACACACGTAAGGATATAGTTCTTGACGACTGATGAATTCTGTAGGTACCTTTTTGTCTTTCAACTTCACATCATCAAAACAGTCTACCAAAGATATGGTGAGTGTTTTTAAACTCATTGTCTTGGGAGTGGTTCTCTCGATCGTTGTGTCACATATTCCTTGCACAATGGCTGGCGTTTTCATCAATAAGCTGTTCAGTCATGTATTTTCTTTGGAGATGTGAGGTCGATAACAAAATGGTGATCAACAAGTATGAAATGAATTCAATCATAGGAGAGGAAACAGTAAAGAAATTTGAACTCTTAAAAAACTCAAAGTATTCTACATCCGTGTAAGATAAATAAATTGACACTCGTGAACCACTCTCTTTACCCTAATTAGACCCTAACAACAATACTCACAGATGGGAGAAACCCACACTGTGATCCATCTGATCATGTGACCGAGCCTGCTGCTATGCTTAAATACTTGTCCACAATCCTGTCTTTTGCCATCTGTTGCACCATCTTCATGGGGTGGTGCAACTACAGCCGATACTATAAATTATTGTCAACCATTGGTGGTCTTCTGGGATTTTGCCATATAGTAGCTAGATTTCTTATAAACGTGGTACAATCCTTTGTAGAATGCTATGTCGCGAAGCTCACACGTGACCTATAGCTCATTCTTGTCACAAATGCACTTGTACTTGGGGGAATCTTTCTACCCATACTATTAACTAGGATTTTGTGGGTTGTTTTTCCTTAGTCCCATCTTGTAGCAGATTTGTCTTTCCAGCCACCAAAACTTCCAAGCACATGTCAGGGATTTGCTACGTATGCAAGTTTGACCATGCGCCCGAGTAGAACTTTGGGCTTGCCAAGTACACTTTACTCATGTAGTCATTCAGTTTCCTCCAGCTTGTCCAACAGTGGCCTGTTATGGCACTGGTGATATTTCCCTTCAAATTGTTGCTGGTAAGACCATCATGCATGTAAGTAGTCTTAGTACTTAAATGTCTTGATGCCATCACACTCAGTAAAGTTGTGGCTTCCTCCATGAGCATGGAGAATTTACTCAGGTAGAGCTCAAGTGAGCAACCGAACTCCTTGAGATCGTTGAAGGCTCGGTGTGTCTCATCACACTGGATGCACTTCTTATGTATAATGGTATGAAAGGCATCTCATGAAATGTTCCGCCACTCCAAGTGATTCCGTTACCTGACGAACTCTTTGACTACATACTTGAAGAGGCTTTCTTTAATATATGTCATTGGAGGGTCACTCCACTGACCCAATTGAGCCTTGTGGACACACTGAACATTCGCCATGTAGTTTAGCCTTTTGGTCAAATTCACTCCCTTACTGAGGATCTCCACACTGTTGAGGAACGATGTGTCCATGAATGGCCTCGAGGTCGTCAAGGCAAGGAATTCTTTGTTGCCATTAGTGGTGGCACTATTAGCCACAACGGGCTCCAGCCATTGATTCATATGCACCTGAGTGACACTTTGCAACACCGTAATGAGGTTGTTGTGTCATGGATAACCAGGTGTTGGACCAGGTGATCATGGTCCAGGTTTGTGATGCTTTGCCTAAGGTGGACCAGCTGGTTGGCCAAGGCCATCTTGAGCTCTGATGTATTCAGAGCCTTGGCGATGGGTGTGAGATCCTTGAAATGTTCTTAATGTCCACTTTCAATGCTTCTTTTGATATGTCTCACCTCGTTGATGAATATCTCAATGATCTTCTAGCAACAGTGCAGATTCCCTTTGCCATGGAAGGTTTTGGCTCACGCTTGTGGAAAATCCATACGTGCTGCCTTTGGTACCCATTGTATCATCAGTAGCATCACTCCTATCGGAAGCTTCTTCTCACTCAGTGAGACACTCACTGAGTACTGGGCTCGAGTTCTCCTTATGGTGATGACGATGTTCATGGTCCTTGTCACCATCGTTGTACTCCCCCTTGGGATCCACATGAGGGTGGTCTTCCTCAAGCCCATCGCCATTTTTTTGGGATCTCTCACTTTCACGTTGACATGCTCATTAATTGCCTTCTTGACTTTTGTGTGCTTCTCGGTGTTGCTAGGTTTATTGCAGGTTGCCTTCCATGGCATGGTCATCCTTGGATAAGCAACCATGCTCTTGGAAAACATTTAGAGTCCACCAAGGGCATGTGGTGAAGCTGTTACCTTGATCGTTTGCTCTCACGTGTTGTGAGGCCACTAGAAGAATGATTTGTATTCTTCTAGGCTACCATTGAAGGCACAACCACACGATACAAATTATACAATGTACTAGACTGCTACGTTCCACATAAGATCATGGAAAAGAAAATATTTTTCTATGCTGCCACAGCCGTCACAATCATGCAAAGGGGATAAGGAATTTACATCTTACAATCCACAAAAAAAACTGAGGACTTCTTGGACCATTTTGTTTGTTGCTTGCAAACATGCACACAATGAAGAAGTCATCCAAACATGGCTTGGAGGTGTCCATGGTGACCGTGAATTTCATAATTGCATTCTTAATCCCAAATAGTGTGTATGTGTGGTTATAGGAAAAATATTTCTCTATTTCACGGGATATGCTTCAGCGTAAGATTTCCATCACTTTATTGAAAACCAATGAGCATGTGCACACGTTTCTTTTTTTTAGAAGGATGACTTGCTTTCCTTATGGCTGCCGGTTGCACCTCCAATGGTTAGCTTGAGCTTTTAGTGCGACCGCAAGTTATCCTTATGAATATTGCCTAGTGAGACTTCGGAAATCTGCAAAATATGCATAGTTTTACATTGAATATTGAGACCAATAAGTACAGGATCCTTCCAGGCTACATGGTAGCGGATCCTAGCATGTTGTTTACCAATGAAAAGGGTGTCAAATTTTCTAGAAATTTGACATTCCTTGGCAAAACTCACAGACAATGGATCCTCAATGTTTTACATGGAAACTTGCTATTGATGCCTGGTTTGTAAGCAAGCACAAAAAGTCACTCGATTAAGGGTTGGTGCATGCCAAAGTAAGCATGCAACATCCCTTGATTAACAGATGTTAACAACTGAGAAAAAGTTTAGAAATAGACGACCGTGCTCCTCTCGTGAGATTTCCTGTCCTACCGGTACACAAGGTGGAAAATCTGCCAGAAGGGAGATCATTGATTCATTCTATGCAAGAAGTATATCATACACATTGAACAATGTGCTCTGCAATGACGTCTATTCAAAATCTGTGCATGCAATGCGGAACTGGTGATTTGAGCTTCAAATTTGAGTTTTCCAAAGAATTGTGGTTCATGAAAGTTGAACTGGTGCTTTTGTTTTCCACTTTGTTATCCATAGACACATGCATTGCGGCATGTAGAAGGTGGAATGTTGTATTATGCTCTACTCAAGAGCCTCATCCAACTATTCATTTGGGATTGATGGCTTCATGTACATTGATCCGTGATATGGACCTGATGCAAACAATTTTTCTCATGTCAATGTATCCATGAATGTTTCCATTAAGACACTTCATACTTCCTTGATTCATGAATCTGCCACATTAAAAATGACACGACACAAGATACTGAAACGCTGATAAATCTAAGGCAAAATGTGCCTAAGGACAGTGATGAAAGCCCATGGACGACCTCCAAATCCTGAACTCAACAAGAATCTCTGTAAATAAATGACTTGTGTAGGAATTGAAACCCTCCAAAAGGAGAAAAACGTTGAGCATGTCCATATAGTCCACGAAATAGATAACTTTATCCTGTTCCAGCAAAACCATTTGACTAGAAACATACATCCTAGAACTAGTTCATGAAGATGAGCCAACAAGAGGTGAGATAACTTGGTTATCGACATTCCCTCTCCATGATGATAGGAGTATGCCAAAAACAACAAAGTATTGAAATGTGGGCACAATTGTCCCATGGTCAGAACCAGATTATCCTTTTTCACAAATTTGTCGGTGGAATAACTATTTTTCACCAACAACCCCTCACCAAACAATGTATCATGCATGTCCCGTAATGTATTCAGCATAAACTGGATAAAATCAATAATGAATATGGAAAAATAAAAGAAACCATAGATACGCACATTAGGGCAGGATTAAGTCCTGGTGCATCTTTTCGGTCACAAACACAAGATGCGAGTGAAATATAAGTGGATGACCAGCATGTAGTGGTGTATCAGATTGTGGTTCCAAAGTGGCCTGATTAGTTGTGAGGCTTTCATTTTTCTTTAGACTAGGCATGTGCCTATTTCTTGCTATGCACTAGTTGTGTGGAGATTCGATGGTGATTAGCTCTATAGATGGAGCATAGAGAAAGGTTGTAAATGTATTTTTCTGTTTCTTCTCTGCTTTTCTTTTTCTTCTTTTTTACATTGGTAGTCTGGCAGGTCACAATGGAAACTAAACTTTGCATTATTCGGACTAACATAGAGTCCAGCACATTCTTCAATTGTAAAGTTAATCCCTAAAAACCAACCGTGTGCTATCATGGAGGACACCTGTTAGAGCACTACTTGGGCACCAATTTCTGCACTGAACCGTATTCTCCAAGGCTTTTAGGAAAAGAAAATTCCACACCATGTATCTCACAGTAAATTGGGAATTGAAAGCCACATTTCATGTGTTTGATGATATGTTTTGTTGTGATTTGAAACCTGATTGTGGCCGTACAGTTGGAAGTTGGACCCCAAGTAAGAAAGTATGCTACTCATATGAAAAAAACATTTGTGACCTAATAACTTGACCAAAATCCCCCGGATTGGGCAGGTTCTACAATTCAGCCAGAGTCTGCCATGTTTGATGGTTTCTAGAATTAGCCAACATCTGCTAAATCTGGCAGTTTTTATTCCTAGCCAGGATTCACTGGATGGATTTCCGACTGATGCACATCCCAAGCTTGGAAATCAACATGTTTGAATGTACTCAGTAAAATCTTCCAATAAACCTCAAACCCATGTTGGCGTTGGATAAACTTGCAAGAATGTTGGGAAAGGACCAAAGAAACGACTGTGAAGTGCCTCTTAGCATTGACCCCATGCATGGGAAGGAAAACCACACAGCATAATAGTTGATGGTGCGTGATTTAAATTTTCTTCTTTCCTTTAATCGTAGTTAAGTTCACGGTCCCTCGTCCCCTTGTCAAAGTGTTGCTTAGGCTCTGGCATTGTGATTCGATCACTGTGTCCCGTCCTCCCTATTTCATGCTGGTAAGAGAGATTGGCTTTTCAAATCAAAAGCAAGCACCTGTCCTAAATAATGGTGGAGAAAATCTATTACCATCTGTTCTCCTTCAATAAGGAAAGAAGCTTGTTCTGGTTACCTAAGCCATAGTAAATGGTGTATCGTTTTACACATGGTGCCTTGTGTGCTTCCTTGTAATGGTCCAAAATATTGAGTTGTAGAGGAGCACATGCAATTCCCTTACTAAAGCATGAAGTAATGGAGTTTTAGTACCACTAACATGAAATGGATTGTAACATAAATCAAGAATATCCATTTAAGTAGAATTATTCCTTTTCCCGTGTGTGAAGAAATGTAGTTATTGTAAGCTACATGCCATTATATGTCTCAGAAGAAGACATTGCTCAGGAATTACCTTGTCACAATAGAAACTTATCCCCCACTTTCCCTCCACAAATGTGAGATGACCTGAGGAAGTTTAGTGGGGAGAAATTGTATCGGGATATAATATTTATCACTTGTATAGCGGAAGTGTACATATTTCTTATTTGTCCTGAGACATCCTGTCAACAACATTCTCTTGTCCTACATCCAAGGAACTATATTTCTCACTTCAACAAGATCAAGGTTGGATGAAAGTCGATGCTTCTTATTTTCTTTCTCCACGGACACAAGTGACCAAAGCTTCAACTCCTTCAGGGGGAAACTTGCATATTTAACCTGTGGGTAAGACATCGTGCCTTGACTAAGAGGTCAAATGACCTAGAAGCAAGACATTTAGGGTGTTTGCTAGATAATTTTGTGTTTTCAATGTGAGATGAAATGGTTGAGGCACGATCAAATCAATATAATAAGGGTCTTCCAACCATCACCAAAAAACCACCGTTGAGTATTCTTCGTTCAAACGGCAGACACAGTTCACGAGCAACCTAAAAATTCCTATGCTTCCAGTACTTGAGGAGACGCCAGCCACTTACCTTTCGATGCCTCTCCATGGCCAACAATACCGTGAGTACAAGTGCAACAGTCATCACTCAGTCAATCTGGATGTGACAAGTGCAAGCTGTACGTCCTCTTGTTTGGGGTTGTGTCAAGGGCCAAAGGACATCTAAAAAAAAGGAGTATACAATAATTATTAAGGCTTTGAGGATTTCCTTGACCTGATTCCTGTTGGAGGGCACATTTGATGAAACTCCCTTGCATCTAGGTATGCACATAACTTTGTTCGATCCTGGCTCTGCCTTGATCTATCTGATTCCAAGTTGGCCAAGTCAACCGGTTCAATCAGATTTGATTATAGGCAGCATGGTCTGCACCAAAAATGACAACTAGTACTATCTTTTTTCATTGAGAATCCTTGACCACATGCTATAGAACATAGAATGTTCCAACAACCGGCCATGCGAACCGGGCGCGGGGATGGTATAGGCACCAACCGGCGGCAACGGTGACCAAGGGGAGGCCGGTGCACACCTTCCCGGGTTTGCAGAAGCATAGGATTGTATTGAGGGATCACGGGAACATGTATGGCACATTGGAAGTAAACTGTACTTGTTATTCAAGTGTCAACATACAAGACTATATGTACATGATGACACATCCTAGGCCACCCGGGGTCACCGAGCCGTGTGCTTTACTGTAAGGGCCGTAGATGAGCGTTATTATCTTAGCATCATGTAGCTCATCTTCCCAGCTTTCCAACTCACCAAGAATCACATCATTCCGTGGAGGAACGACCAAGATATGGAGGTTTTTGTGAACCAAGGCAATATGTCGCTGGTAGCACCACTAGCGGTGGTGACAGCCGCCCGAAGCACCCTTTCTGGTAACAACACATCGGGGTGTCATTCCGAAGCGCCCTTAGCCCTCAATGATCCTTGAATCATTGAATAGCTTGGCCCCAAGGTGCTCTTTGGATTTGTTGGGTCTTTCGAGGGTCGAGCCTTGGTCCTTGGGGATGAATTCCTGTCACATGTTCTTCCCGCGGCTAGTAAAACCTTTGGCCAGATATAACTTACCCAGTTTTTGATGGATTGACCTCGTTCTTGGGTCAATATCACACGTTTTTTCCTGTAGATTTGAAATACATAGTCAGATTGTACATTGAAGGAAACCTTAAGCCATAGTCAATGCCGTTGGCACTGTCCAACTTACACTACCCCCCTTTAAGGAGCGAGCCATCCCGGTTTGCTCTTGGTACTCCTGGAGGATGGCATTCACCTCGCCAATCTTGAAGTTGTGGACAGGTCCCCATGAGATGTGGGCCACATTGTAGTCCTTCCGCTTGAACAGGTACTTCCATCCACGGCCACAACAACGGTGGTCAAGGATGGCCTCCACCTCAAACCCTTGCTCGCCCTCGATGACCACCGGAGGGGGAGGCTCCGAACTGCGGCCAGGAAAATGTGTAGCCGGATCATGGTACAGCTTGGGTTTGGAGATGTGGAACATGTCATGGACAGGCATGGAAGGCGGAAGAGCCAACTGCACAACCACGGGAATCCGCATTTTGAGCACTTCGAACGGACAAAGCCATCGTGGTTTCAACTTGTCTGATAGGACCCCGCGAAGGTTAACATGCACACTATTGAGAAGAACGCGATGACTGACTTTGAGCGTTACATCTACGCGTCGGCGGTCTGCTTACACTTTCTGATTCTATTACGCCTTCGTCAATGCATGTCGCGATGCTGTCCAAATGTGCTTGAAGTCACGTGCGGTGACTCCACCACGGACAGGTTGCTTGCGATGTGCAAACAAGGGCGTGAAGGGTACCATTCCGTTCACCACCTCAAATGGCGCCTTCTCGATGGAGGCGGACGTGACGGAGTTGTACGCCAATTCAGCGACCGGCAACCGCTGGTCCCATGCCATCTCATCCGGACCAACAGTATGGAGGAGTTCCTCTAGTGTCTGGTTTGTCCGCCTCGTCTGTCCATGAGTTTGGGGATGAAAACTGGTTGACAGCTACACCTTGCTGTCGTACCGCTCCACGAGTTCTTGCCAGAACCTGCTTGTGAAGTATGGGTCACGGTCGCTCACAATGGACCGTGGCACGCCATGGATGCATACCACGTGCTTGAGGAACAATAGAGCCATGCCTTCCGTGCTCACTATATCATGCATTGCGATGAATTGTGACATCTTGCTGCATTGATCCACCACCACCAACACCGCATAGTGATCTACCGCTGTCTCGGGCAAGCTTGTGTTAAAGTCCACAGAAATGTCTTACCACGGCTGGTTAGGGATGGACAAGGGTTGGAGGAAATCCGGGGTTTTCATCCTACGTGCCTTGTGGCGTTGGCACACGTCACAACTCTGGCAGAATTCAGCTACCTCCGACAGCATGGTTGGCCACCAAAAGAAGCGAGCCACCGTCTTCAATGTCTTGTTGGTGGAGAATTGGCCGCTCGGGCCAATTTCATGGCACTCCTCCAAAATCAGCTGCCAGGGCGCGGGCACCGCGGGAACCACCACCTATTGCGTGTCACGCTGTTCCCAATCCGACGCCTCAAAGAAAAATCTCCGAGTGTCATACTCCCCATGCACCTCATATCCCTCCGTGAAGAGCTTCACAAGGAAGCCATCTTTGTGGATGGTGAGAGATGTGGCCCACATCATTAGGTCTGGTTGCCATGAGAGTGTGTCAGCTCGGTTGATGCGACCCGGCTGGTACACGATCTCATAGTTGAAGTGCGACTGGAGGTACTCAACCCAACGCGCTTGCCATCGGCTCAGGTTCGGCTGCGTGTTGAAGTACTTCAACGTTTGGTGACCGGTGTAGATCATGCATTTTTGTGCCTCAAGGTAGCACTGCCAGTTCTTGAAGGCTGCAATCATAGCGAGCATCTCCTTATCATGGGTGGCATAGTTTAGCTCCGCCCAGCGTAACTTGCGTGAGTAGTACGTGACTGGCTGCGAACCGTTGCCAAAGTCCTGCAAAAAGGATCCCACAAATGGCCAGGTCCGATACATCCCTCGCCTTTTCAAACTCACGATTTCTGTTGGCGAGGTGCAAGGCCGGTACGGAGGTTAGAGCCCTTTTCAGATTCTCAAAGGCTTCTTGTTTGCTAATTCCCCAACTCCACTAGTGATCCTTGCGAGTGAGATTGGAGAGTGGTGGTGACACTCCTGCGTAGCCAAGGATAAACCTGCAGTGGTAGTTGCAAAAACCAAGGAACACTTGCATGTCATGCACACCACTAAACTTTGGCCACTCTCCCATGGCCGACATCTTACGCATGGTAATCTGTCCATTGCCAAGTAAGCGTTGAAGGAATTCAACATTTTCTACCGCAAACTCACA
Organism: Penium margaritaceum; assembly: GCA_023375785.1. NCBI lineage: Eukaryota > Viridiplantae > Streptophyta > Zygnematophyceae > Desmidiales > Peniaceae > Penium > Penium margaritaceum. The sequence goes on along the minus strand of SZWC01009393.1, from coordinate 30,672 downwards.
TTTGGTGAGCTTTAGAAAAAAATCTCCTTCCTCAAAATCTTGAGGACCTTCTTCACATGCTCCTCATGCTCCTCCGCCGTCCTGCTATACACCAAGATGTCATTGAGGTACACGACCACAAAGTCATCCAATTATGGCCTGAAGATGTTGTTTATCATTGCCATGAAGGTGACCGGCACATTCGTCAACCTGAAAGGAATCATGAGGAAGTCCTTGTGAGCATAGCAGGTGCGGAAGACCATCTTTCCCACATCATCTGCTACAATGCGGATTTGGTGGTGGCTGGAACAAAGGTCAATCTTTGTGAAGAAGCGAGCTGCACGGAGTTGAACGAAGAGTTCCTTGGCCGTGAAAGCTGATACCGGTTCTTGATGGTCAACTCTTTCAGCAACCGGTAGTCCACGCATATGTGCATCTCCCCTGTCTTATTCTCTACAAAAGGACAGGTGCAATGTAATGAGACGAGGAGGGGAAGATGAAGCCCTGATTTGTCATCTCGGTCAGCTGCTTCTTGAGCTCCTAGAGCTTCGCGTTGCTTATGCGATACGTTGTAAGAACAGGCGGGCGCGCTCCAGGTTTGAGGTCGATGTAATGGTCAACGTCCTGCTTTGGTGGCAGGCCCGCTGGCAGGGTGTCATGGAACACGTCTTCAAACTCTATACACACCTTCCAAATCCCCTCGGGCACCGCAGAAAACTTGCCTTGAGCCCCCGACTGCTCACGAGTCGCCCCATGCGCCACAGCAGGTGCCACATCCCCTGGTTCGTTGAAATCGTCCTCCACGTCTCGCACGAACGCCAAAATAATCTGCTTCTTTTTTCCAAATCACGCGCTTGAGCTGCACCAAGTTTAGCATCATAGGCCCTGATCCCTCCTTGCGAGGCACCGGTTGCTGTGGTGCTTCCTCCTTGCAAGTCTCCTCCTCCACGGCCTCTTCCTTGGACCACGTAGGTAGGAAATACTCCTTGTCTCCGGGCTTTACTGAGACGGTACGTGCCTCCGAACTAACGACGGGGTTTTTCTTGTGGAGGAGGTCACAACCAAGGATCACATCATAACCCTTCATCGGGCATACCCAGTATACTGTCATTGTGCAAAGCTTCCCTACACAAATGGAGAGGGGAAGGGCCAGGTACCCCACTTCAATTGTGCCTTCCACTTGGTTAGCGATCCGTTTCTTCCTTGTGAGCGCAAGGCCCCACTTCCAAGCACACTCCATGCTCACAGAATTGTGGCTCGTGCAACAATCCAACAGACTCCCCACCTTGCCCTTGACGCCTTTCACTCACGCCTCCAAGAGAAGTGTGGGCTGCTCCTCCTCATACCCCGAATCCCATGCCTTGATCTAAAAAACCACCTTCATTGTCACAAGGCATTCGTGTGGGCGGTCAACTGGTGGTTTGGGCTAAGGAGCCAGGATTAACGCCATCTACTCCCGGCTCTCCTTGTTTTCCGAAACCTTTCTTACTTTATCTTCTTACTTCGTGGCTTGCTTCTCCTTCCCTTGCCGCATACCCTTGCCATCACCCTTCTTTGGATGCCAGCAGTCACACGCAAGGTGGCCAGACTTGCCATAGTTGTAAGACTTGTGCTGTTGCAACGCTCCAATCTCCATGGGCGTGTCGCCACTCTCGGCCCGCTTGGCATAACCACCACCGGAATAGTTGAGCCTGGTGCACACGCGAGTCGCACCGCTCTACTGCTGCAATCATCCCCAGCAGGTCGTTGTTGAGGTCATACATCACCATCACAGCGCGTGCGTCATCCTTGAGGCTGTCGCTGTAGTTGAAGCACAATTTGTGGGAGTCAAAGCCACAGTTGGTGACGATCTCACAAAACCTGCGGGTATAGTTGGCAACATGACCAGTTTGGCGCAGCCAACACAGCTTGGCACGTGCGTTGTTCCTCACATCGTCCACGGTGAAAAGCTTGATTGGAGACTCCGTGAATTCCTTCCACGAAGTTGGCCATTTCAGGGTAGGATCGCTACTGCTGCAGGTTGGATCTGATGGGATTGAGATTCCGGTCGCGGCCACAATACCTGTGACCATGGCTGCTCTACTGCCGTGTCGATTGGACCGCATCTCATCGGCCCACCAATCCAATGATGCACCTCTCAATAGGGTCATGGCATAGTCACGGCATGCCTTGTACTTGGAGGCATCCACGCTGATGGAAGTGAAGTATAGCTCTAGTCCGAGTGTCCAAGCGTGCGGAGCTGGCCCATCCTTCCTCCATGGGTTGAATGGCTCCGGCTTGGGCGGGCTCGGGACGCCCACCGCAGGTCCGTTTGCACTAGCAACTGCCACTGCTGTTGTCATTGGACGCTTCGCGAGCTCTTGATTGAGGTACGCATTTTACTTCTCCATCAGGTCCATCTTGGCCTACATGTCAACGAGCAACTTGTGCAATGCTGCGGTTGCGGTTACTTTGCCTTGCACGTCAAACGCCACAGCCATCAAGAACGTGTCGGATGAAGTCATCTCTATGTTCGGTACAACTTCTTCCTCAACAGTCCTCCAGTTACCACCTTGTCACCGGAGTACGTGGTTGGCCTTGGACACAGATCTTCCAAAGAGACAAGGTGCGTGATGGCCTACCCTGACCAAGAGAGGTTAGCACGTTCATGATTGTGTCCCTGAGCCAAGGGTGGCTCTGATACCAAGTGTGAACCGGGCGCATTGTGCTAGCCTCAACCGGATGGTGTAGGCTCCAACCGGCGGCAACGGCAACCAAGGGGAGGCCGGTGCACATCTTTCCAGGTTTGCAGAAGCATAGGATTATCTTGGAGGAGCATGGGAACATGCGTGGCACAGTGGGAGTAAACTGTACTTGTTATTCAAGTGTCAACATACAAGACTAAATGTACATGATGACACATCCTAGGCGACCCGGGGTCACCATGCCGTGTGCCGTCCCATTCAGGCCAGAGATGAGCATTACGTAGCTCATCTTCCCAACTTTTCGACGCACCAAGAATCACATCATTTCATGGAGGAACGGCCAAGATATGGTGGTTTTTGTGAACCATGGCAATCTGTCGCTGGCAGCACCACTTGCAGCGGTGACGGCCGCCTGAAGCACCCTTTCTGGTAATAACACATCCGGGTGCCATTCCAAAGTGACCTTGGCCCTCAATGATCCTTGACTCATCAACTAGCCGGGCCCCAAAGCGCACTTTGGCCTTCTTGGGTCTTCCGAGGGTCGAGCCTCGGTCCTCGGGAATGAATATCCGTCACCTGTTTTCCCCTCGGCCGGTCCAACCTTTGGCCGGGTGTGACTTCCCAAATTATTGATGGATCGACCCTGCTCTTGGCTTGATATTGCACGGTTTTTCCTTTAGATTCCAAATATACAGTCAGATTATGCATTCAAGGAAGCCTCAAGCCGTACTCAGTGACTTTGGCACTGTCTGGCTTAAAGGCCAGCCTTTACATAGATTCAAGCAATACAAGCTATGTTTCTCGAGGTCATCCATTGCAAGTAAAATTAAAAGAAGAAAGTTATACTCAATTGATCTAGATTCTTGCGACGACAGGGTTGACACATCACCCTACTCGCTTGGCTTGATCGGCGAGTCATATTGCCATAGGGCATGTCCATGAAAGTGGACATGGCGTTCTTTTGTACTTCCGGATAAATCTGCTTTAAACATTTTACTTACGGATGTATCGTGATTATCTCCATACACGGTGGGGATGTGGAGCTCTTGACGTGTATATTTTGATGCGAACCTGGGTTCACGGACTGACTGTGTAGGGACTAAAAATGTATGTGGTTCAACCCCTCGGAGACTTTCGGGTTGTTGCGGTGTTCAGCTCCCCACCGTTGACTTTTTGCTTTGAGGAGGCAAAGTGCACTGCAATGGACGTGGCCGAACGGGAACAATTTTCTTCACGCGTGATTGGCGGTGCTCTTTTGACTCTACAGATTCAAAGCCGTGAAGCGTACGCCAACCGCAGTAGGCCACGCCGGTGCAGGCAACCTGTGCTTGGGCGATAGTCCTGCTGCCTCCCTACCGGTGTGCGTGCGAGCGTGCTGCAGATTCTCGACTGTTCCGACTGCTTGCCCACCATGACAGTGCTGATTTGTGTGACCCCGAAGGTCCTCTGGGCTTGCGGACAACTGTGTCGCTGATGCAGTACCATCGCTGCTCTCTACCGTTCGCAGGGTCTCCCTCAGGAAATGTCGTCGCGCTTTTCCGTTTGCGATGGTCTAGGATTGCCGCTGCAGTTGTAGCAGTCGCCACCGAGTATGTCCAATGGCTTTCAGTCTCCTGCCACCATTGCTCTTCAGAGAGAGTTTTGAGTGCGCAATTTTCCCTTGGGAGGAGATGCGCAATGGCGCCAAGTTTGCCGGGCACCCGTGCATTTTTGTGGTTTTTCTGGGGAAGTGCCTTTTCTCCCCAAAGTTTCTCCGTCGGCAGGGTTGCCACTCCAGGCACCGGCAGTTGTACGAGGCTCTAAGACTTGACAGAGGTCTCATAGGCAGCAGATCTGATGCTCGCCCAGGTAGGCGCAGCCTGAGTAATGAAGATGGCGTGGACGGCAGTACACACGAGCCAACCCGGCTGGCTTTCGGCCATCGTTCCCTCATTGGTAGAGACGGGGGTCATCTACTCCCGCTGTTGTGCCAAGAGCACCAGTTCATGTCATGGATTTCGTCACAGCAGTTCATGTTATGGATCTCGTCACAGCAGTCCATGTCATGGACCTCGTCACAGCAGTTCGTCATGGACCTCGTCACAGCAGTTCACGGTATGGATCTCCTCACAGCAGTTCATGTCATGGACCTCGTCACAGCGGCGGGCAGCTTGGGAGCGTCCCGCGACATGGAACGTCGGTGTGGACCGATTCCCACCTCTAGGTCCAAGTGCTGCCGTTACCTTCAGCACATTTTTTATTGTTTTGGTTCTCAAACGGTACCCAGTGTTCCCTGTGTAGATTTTGCGACATTGTTGCAGTGTGTAGAAACGCTTCTGCTCCAATTCGCTGACAAGCCGCTTTCTGATGTGGGGTTAAGCCACCAGAAGAGGAAGTTCCGCAGCATCAGGAAGTCGTTTCTGATGAAGGTCCACATTCTCTCTGTAGCACTTCCGTTCCGCCCAGTCCCCCTCTGCCTCCAGTCACGCCGGCCCAATCCTGCACACCAGCGTCCCGTCGAATGTGGAGAGGGTCGGACGAAGACTTCGGCGCGACGGCACGGCAGATCAGCTTTACATCCCCGGACACGTTCACGTCCTGAGTGCCTTGCTTGAAGTTACGGTGAGTTGCGAACATGCTGGCTTTGCAGTGTGCAACTGCCTTTGTTGCAACCAAAGCCATTTTGCTTTTGCGTGAGGAGGAAAGTGTTGCGCTCGGTGAATGGGGACCAATGGTGGCTGGAAACGGCAAGAGAGGAGCTTGTCTTGGGTCTAGCTTTCAGGTTCCACAAGTTAGCGCATTGGGCTAACATAGCCATGCTCCTCTCGAGGCACTGTGAATCAAAATGTATGTGCCAATCGGGAATCGAACCCGGATCTGTACTACATTCATGGTCAATCACCCCAAAAGTACACACTGATAAACTAGTGTAAAAAATTGGGACATATGTAGAGGATGTTTCCAGGAAATGAGCTACAATTAATAGGAATGCTTCGAGGAAGTTTCATGTAAATCCTTAGTACACAGAAACTTTAATGTATAATTCCCTGGAATCTTTATTGAAAGTCATTCAAGTCCTCATATCCTTAAAAAAACTTTAACGAATAAAAATTCTGATTAGGGGTTTGGGGTTATATTGTTTTACTTGCCAGGGCACCTGCCAAGCCCCACGGTAGTGGGGCCTGGCATGTTCCCCTTCTTTAGCATGACACCCACCCTAACCCAACGGTTCAACCCATTAAACTACGGGTTTGAGAGTTTGCCATTGCAAACCCTCACACATGTCCTTAATAACCCCCCCAAACTTCAAGCAAACCCCTAGTTGCATTGTGGGGTTGGGGTTTCATTTGTGTACTTGCCTGGGCACCTGCCAGACCCCGCGATAGCGGGGCCCGACAGGTTCCCTTTCTTTGACCAAGAAAGGTGGCACCTCTAAGGTGACCCCTATTGTGATATACACTTCTTATTCATATGTTTGTTATAGATTACTTGACACTGTCTTGGCGTTCTTTCTTGTGTGGTCTCATCGTGGCCATTTTTTGTTTGGCGGAGTAATCTCTTGTGGCTGCGGCAGGTCATTTGTCGCGTCTGCGACATCTTGACTGCAGCTTTCACGAAAAAA
>SZWC01009392.1:52958-80644 GCA_023375785.1 Penium margaritaceum | reverse complement strand
GGGGGGGGGGGGGGGGGGGGGGGGGGGGGGGGCCGGCTGCCTCTGCACCGAACAATCCAGTGGATTGAACCCGGAAACCCAGAGAAAAACATGATAAAAGCGAGCATGGATGGAGAATTTCCAGGAATAGCTTATTTTTAAGAATACAAATCTTCTTCCGTAATTTTTTTCATGGGAGGTACTTTGTCAGAAGTGCGCTAGCTAAGTCATTCTCTAATGTTTACAGTTTTGCACAATAACTCTTAATTTTTTGCGAATGATTACAGAATAGAAGGTCCATATTTGTTTTTTTCATTTTTTTTTAGTTAAGGATGACTTTCTCTACCGTATTGGAACTTGCGTCTTCCTATAGCTGACACCAAACAAGGTGAAAAGGGGAGGCGAGCATGATATACCAAGAGGCATTGAGAACCTTTGGTTTGAGAGGAAATATTTGTATTTCCATCCTTTTCAGATGGTTTCCAAGGAATATGGAAAAGAAGATGACACGAAGTCGTCATACAATGTTTTGTGCCAAGGGTAAATAAGGAATAATGCTTGTACGGTGCATCTTTAGCACAATGTGGGCACTCCCTTGATCCATCACGACAGAGGTGGGTGCGTTGAGCTAAATGAATGGATCGGAAAAAGATCCCTGGCCAATTCATTTAGGTCTGATGTCCAAGGGAAGAAACTTCAGTTTCGCTCAAATGGAGGGTCTGCCAAAGGAGGTTTCAAGGAACTTCTCTGCCTAGTTTTCTGCATTCTGTGAGGTAAATTTTTGGGTCCGGAGGCAGTGGTAGATTTGAGTCAGTGACGATAAGGGAGAAGAGAACCGATAGGTGGGAATGTGAGGCCTAGCCGGGAGGCCAACTAAAGTGCCTTCCGGTGACAAGATGACCGAGGTGAGTTGTCTCCTAAAAATAGTGGTGAATTTTCTCACTGATGAGGGTGGGGAGGCAGGGAGAATGGATCAATCTCCATGAGGTTTGCCGACTGTATGAGTGACCGCGAAAGATGGAACAGCATGCCTATTGGCAAACCTGTTAGGTCTTGTATCCTAACATATTACTTGTGTGTGAAGGTGTGGCGGAGAGATGTGCTATCACGTGACATCCTCCGTTACAAAAGAACAATGGATTACATGATTTCCTCAAGGACATCGGACTGCGCCCTTGACCAAGCAGGGGTTGGCATAGAAATGATGTCTTCAGTCATATTCTTACGGGCGAGGAACCAATGTGCATATGGGCAAAAACCAAAGGGTTGGTGTTTTTCTTCTCTTAGAAAAAAATCAAAGGAAATCTAACTTGGGTAGTTTTTTCAAAGAGCAGTCGTGGTGAGTCAATAGTTGGTTTTCGTTATAGAAAGTACTTGCAGAAAGTTATCCACTTCGGGTTTGCTGACAAAAGTATAAGGTGAAGGATGGATGGGTCGGAAAGGGAGAAATGCTCCCTTTGGAGAGGTCCTGTGTGAATGTGAGCGTGTATTTCCACTACAATTCTCCCGGCTGTAAGGAGTAGACCCATTTGGGTGCTTGTGCGGCCATAATGAGTGTGGGCCACTTGACTCCGAGGCCTCCCTCGGCTGGAGGCAGACCATGGTGGCGAGGGAATACGGACAAAGCCCCCTAATTTATTTTCTTCTGGGCTATTAGAAGAGAGAAATTTCAGGTGAAGATTGCTTATTTACTATAGGTGGGCCTGGTAGGGAGGGCAAACATAGTTATGGTACACTAACTTTGAATGCAGGTGTACGTTAATGGAAATCCTTTTGGTGGTTGTACGGGCTTTGAATTTCTGCCAGAAGGCTACACCGGATTGTTGGAAGTGGATGATGGGGTTCCATATGAGCTGTGGCTGGAGGGCAGGTGCAAATATGTGGCCAAGGATGCGTGTGGGCAAATCAAGAACGAAGAATGGGGAGTGCTCTCGTACAAGGGAGTGGGTTCCCACTAATATAAGGAAGGTTTCTTTATGTTAGTACGCAGGCCTGTGGATCGGGCCCATGTGTGGAGGACTCGTGCAATTATTTGGATTTCATTATGGGAGGAGAGTATCAGCGTTGTGTCATCAGCATAGCTGACAATAGACTTTCTGAGGTGTAGAGAAATAGGAATTCCTTGAAGGTGATGACGGGAAAGGTCTATTGTGGGCTCCATCACACATATGAATAGCAGGGGGCCAGCGGGCATCCCTGGCATACTCCTGAATAGACGTAGTTTCCTTTGTGAGGTGAGTGCTGACGAGGGAACGTGCAGTTTTTCTGTGGTGTACAAGTTGTACCTATTGTAAAAATGCGGGGAGATTTTCAGGTGTAGCAGATCTGCAAATAGGTAATCCTGGTTGAGGGAATCATAGCATTCTCAAAGTCTGTCACAGAAAAGTATAGTGGGGCCGATGTACGCATGGACATGTGGTGAACGTCGTAGATCTGTGTGAGGGCATGCTATGTATCAAGACATGGGATGGGTCCTGTTTGATCCTCGTGTAATACATGTGGTAGGGCTTTGGAGAGGTGGGTTTCCAGGAGCTTAGCCAAAATATTTTGTTCCACATTGAGAAAGGAGATTGGCCTAAAGCTACCAATGTTGTGTGTGTCTCATTTTTTTAAGATAAGGGTAGTGACGGCACAGGCAAAGTCGTTGACTTGGGTTGGGTCAAGGAGGAGCTGGTTGTAATATTGTAGAAGTTAGTCGGCAATTGGCTTACAAGAGTCCCTGGTCGTTACCAACTCAGGTAGGGAGACTACCTCAGGAATTCAACTCGCCCGGAGGGTTGAAACCGGCCTCCTAAAGTTTCTTTTGGGGATAAAAGGGATATGGCTGGGGTTTTTTCACCAGATTGTAGACTCATATGCGATTATCATTCAACGGTTGTGATGTTTAATGATGAGGCTGCAAAAGCCAATGGGTGGGGACATTTTAGGTTGAATTAAACCTAATGTGATAGGTTAGTCAGTATTGAAACTCGCAGACTAGAGTCTGAATGTCTCCCGGGTCCCTGTTTCAACCGGGAAGGTTGAAACACCACATCCAGCTCATTAGGGCCCATCTATGTGTGCCGGCCTCTCTACATGGCTTAAACGTATGCTAGGTTAGTGGGAGGTTGGACACGATGGCTTTAGGGTCAGAGATCCTCAATCATCGCGGTTTTGGCCCAATGGGTCAATGTTCCCGTCCAATTCATTGCATTGATATCAGAGCACCAGATTTTGATTCCCTTTGTGGACGTCAAGATGTGTCCAGTCCTACATGGGAGGAGTGCAGCGGAGACGGGCCTCTCTACGTGGCTTGAACGGGTCCTAGACTTGTGGACCATTGGACTGGATGGGTTGAGGGACAAAGATCCTCAATCATTGCGGTTTTGGCCTAGTGCGCTAATCTTCCCGTCCATTTCATTACATCATCGATGTTTCCAAAGAAGATGAAAGAGAAAAGATCAGATAATCGACCAAACAAATGCAGAAGGTAATGGTTCTAGAAGGCTGATTGGCAAGTAAATTGGGTCCAAATGCAGGTCTGGAAAGAAGGCCCGGTAACGATGGGCAAGAAGGAAGGTGAGCCCATTCAACCTATTACACATGAGAATCAATGTTTCATTGTCTCATCAACAGTGAGAGAGGTCCCTCTTGTCCAGGTTCGTGAAGCGTGTGCAATGAGCCACCGGAATAAGTCCAACAAGGATGTGTTTAGTAGCATATGAGATAACTTTCTACCAAGACAGGGCCGGTCATAACTGTTTGTTTCATATGACGGGTGGAAATGATATGGACAATAAAGCTATTATGGATTTTGAACAACAACAATTTAGGGCTCGTGAATGAATACGCAAGAGCCTGAGGTCACGCATGTAGGCCAATGAAGAAGTGATCATTTCCCACTTGTACAAGAGTGAAAGCTCTATCTTGTGCCATATTCGGAAGGGCCTAAGAGTGTGGGAGGAGACAGAGGAAGGAAGAGATATGGTAAGAATGTGATACAGCAAGAGAGCCAACTGGGAAATTGAAGATCATGAGGAATTTGTTCTCGACCCAGGTCATGCACGAAATGGCCCATAAGGAAATGCCCAATGCGTATGTTGTGGAATGCGTCAACAATGACGCGGTTCTAGCACTCAGAGATCACATTCTGTTCATGAGTGTAAGGCGCAAGAGTCTTATTTCTGACGCCCTGAATCTTAAGGATGGCATCCGCCTCTCTCTCGCGTTCAGTGGCAAGGAACCACTCACAAATTGTAGTAGCTATGCCGCTCTTCTGCCAGAAGCAGAACATCCATTGGCATTGAGAGCAGCCATTGATGAGGGCAAGGAAGTGAAAACCATGCTATGGAACACACTTGAACGGTAAGGGACCCATGAGGTCATAATGGAATAGCTTGAGCAGGTGTGAAGCTCGAGAAGTGGAGGCAAGAAAAGACGATCAGTTCACCTTGTCCAATGCATAGTAGCATTCCATTTTGCAAGGCCACTAAAAGGGAGCGGGGTCAAGGCCAAGTATAGGCTGCATGCCGTGCTTGTGCATCACAAGCAAGGCCACCCCCGCACCTGGGGGTCGAGCCCGATTCCATAGTATTAAAACTGAGGGCGACTACTCACTGATGCACAGTCCAAGGCTGGCATGGTGGCCCCCTAAAGATCAGTACCTGCGAAAGAAAAATAACTCTCTTTAAACTCACATACAGGCATGGAGACACACCAGGGCATCTTAAAGTGTCCGAGGTCAAGCCTCCACAAGTAGAAGTAAAATTCAGGGGTATACATCATCGTGTCATCCAAGGTCACATCCTGGGAGAGAACAATAGCTTCTTGGAGAGACAGGCTCCATCATGATGAGCTCCAGTCTTGAGAGGTAAATCTCTATGCGTAGCCATGTCAATCAGTCCCCTGTACATGTGTATGAATGCATGTGGGAAAAGACAAGAGGGTATTCCAAATGTGACAGGCCATGAATTGGACATGAAGTTAACAACTCTGCCACGTATATGTACTGTAACCTCTTGGCTGGTGTACATGGCCGTGAAGACGACTGATTCAGTGGATGTTGACGACGGCGGCCGCTTAGTGATATACTGGACGCTGCACTATCGTGAGAGACATGACTTCCATATCGTCTTTTAGATTCTCCCACTTGGTATCACTGTGCGGCCAGCTCCATTGGCAGCAACCACCATGACTCATGCCACCAACAGTTATAAGTGATTGTTCTTGTTAGCACAAAGTCTGCCCAGGCTCAGGCAGCCAAAAATTTGCTTTGTGGAATTTCTAGTTTTTTTTACCGAACGATTGTGTTTGCAGCATGCATATTTTGGTATGTTCCAGTTTTCACAAAAAAAAAGGGCTATGTCGGGTTTGGAGGTATCAGTTGTCTGGCAGGGCTCACAGAGAAAAATTCACTAGCCAGAAAACAATGGACTTTTATGATTGGTTGGTAGACTGAGTAACAAGCCTCACATAGGTGAGGGCCTAGGTTGGTGTGGGATGGGTCTCACACCAAGCCTCATTCATGCTATAAACTTAGTCATTACTCAATTTTATCTGAAGTTCCGGTGCTAACTTTCAAGTGCTAGGTTTCTCTCTTACACCTGAGCAGACAACACTACTCAGGCGCTAAGTGTGGGCGCAACAAGCCCTTCACTTCAGTCCAAGTTTGTGAGGAAGCATAAAAAAAAAAACTTGTTTATACTAGCACACCATCATTCATAGCTTGCTTTACAGCCATAGTGTAACAGATGTAACTTGCCGAGTAACCGCAACGGCATACAGGTATTATCCAATGGTGTCAGACTTCCATATACGCCAGTGTAAGGAAAACACTACCGTGTTTTTTTCCAAGAGAGTTACCATTGTCTGGTGGTGGCTTTAAAAGGCTCTCGTCGCGGGGAAATACTATTTGTTTCTCTTTTGGTATCATTGACCCCAGGACTATGGTAGCATAGGCGGTCAGACCACCGACATAAAGTGGCCCGACACCGACGGTAGAGCCAACACACGTGGCAATAGCACCGCCACATAGCAAGGAAGTGTTCTCACTTCCCCATCTTTACCCCCTCCTCCGGTTTCCCCTTCATGCCGGGTGCAGCCATATCAATAGCCGAGGAATCAGTATAGACAGACCGGAAAAAACAAAAAAAGAGGAAACACCAGCCCCTCATCGAAGAGTGATCACTCCTTGCCTCGCCTGAGTCATTCATCGACGATCCTACTGTCAGCACTGACTCGGATTCCCATGAGGCCTAGAGTAATTCCCTCGGCGTACCTTTTACCTTCATTGTCACAAACGCATCGTTCAAGAAATCTATCAGTTTAGTTGGTCTTCATCATCAGTGCGCACTCGTGTATTTGTGAGCTCCCTCTCTACATCTTGTTCCCTCATCGTCCTAACCCTTCGTGTCCTCATCATTGCACTTTTGTGGCTTCACTAGATTGTGGAGGCATGAGGGTGTAGGGGAGCATGACTTGTGTTGTGTGTTGTGGATGCATGAACTCTACATCTGCACGTACATTAGTGCCAACGGGTCATATGAGAGTGTTCTGATTTGCACATGCATCCTAGTGCTATGCACTGTGACCTCTCGGCTGGTGTTCATGCTTGTGCAGATGACTAACTCGGCGGACGTTGAAAATGGTGGATGCTGAGGGGATGTCGCACCTATCAGAGGGGTTTGGCTTATGCCTCCTTGTGCGGAGTCTCCCACTTAGTAGCAGTGTGCGGCCAGCTCCACCAATAACAGCCATCGACATTCGTGCCAGCGAAAATCATTGATAGCTGTTCTTCGCAGCATAGATTGTGCCTAGGTTCAGGCATCCATAAATCCCATATGTGATTTTTCTAAAAGAATGTGAGTGCACGACTTTGCTTGCATCGTGCATAATTTTGTGTGTTCCAAGAAAAACACACAATGTGCCAGTGTTGCTCTTGGAATGCCCAGGTTTGGGGCTGTTGGTCCTCTTGCCGGGTTCACCGAGAAAACCCCACATGACAAAAAATAGTGCATTCTCATTACGTGGGTAAAAAGTGCAGGTAGTGGTAACAGTTGACCTAAGCTGCCTAGCATGCAACAGAACACACTAGGCCATGGCGACATGAAAGACAACGCACAAGAATACTTGTGTGTGAAGTTTAGTGAGAGCTAACAAGTAAAGCCGCGAGTTACAAGCGAGCGAGGTCATAGCATCCGGTCAACCGGGCCACCCACGCAAGTGACTCGACGTGGGGCTCGGCCGGCACCTCGGGGTCAAACCGAACCGGTCGGCAAAATGCCGCCATGGTTTTTTCACACTCCGGTATAACCGTAAGTGTGGCCTCGCAGGATCAGCAACCAGCGTTCAACACAATCACTCCTAGCTAGGCATGCATATCGACATGAAGAGAACCACATCAACCACGAGCACATGTGGATGCATGTCTCACTGTGTGAGACTCTCCAATGTTAGATCAGTCAATGCTAATCACAACATGCTGGACCAGCAATTTTGCTCTCAGGCACATGAGGACATGATGGAGCTTATGCGGATCTTGGACCCAACTGTGACGTCAGAGGTGCTCAATCCACCACGTATGTGTTGTGATTTGTGACGTTCCTGTCGACCAGTACAGTTTACTGTGACCACTCGGCCGTGTCCATACTCGTGCAGATCCCTGATGCGGACCCAGGCGGTACCGATGCGTCGTCCGGTGGCGGACTACTGGCTTGGAGCTGACCGACGGCCGTTCCAGAGCTCTGGAAGCTACCCGAGACCTCCTGCAGTTTTTCTACAGCACACAGGACTTTATCGGTGGACTGGCCGTGGGCCCGATTTGCATGCTTTTGCATTGTGTTTCCACCGTTCGATGCCAGATGCATGCATGTGACCAGTCGTAGCGTCCGGCTTGTGATTCTGCACGTCTAGGTTCAGACGCCGTAGCATTCTGACATGTGTGCGCAGAGTAACAGCCAAAACAGTGGTTTTGGGCTGGTTTTAGGACAGATCTTGCACTGCTGCGTGCGACACCCGCCGTGCGCCGCGGCAGGTACTTATGCCATGGACCTGTCATTTGTCATTTCTCTCTGCAATTATATTCAGTTTGAGTTTCATGACACTCTGTCCGTGTCCCAACCCAGACCCTTGCAGTTTTGTCTCAAACCTGTGACTGTTGTCACACGCTGACATGGCACTGACGCCTAGTGTCACGGCAAGTGGTTAGGAAGGTTCTAGGAAACTTCTCATGGTATCAGAGCAACAAGCCAGAGCTTGTTGTGCTGCACAGCAGAGATGCAGCAATCGTAGCAGCAGTGAGCAGCAGCAGCGGCAACAGCACACAGCAGCAGCGACAGGTCCTGGGAGGACCCACCAACCTGCGCCATTGCAAGGTGTAGGCCGCAACACCTTCGCGACAGAGGAGTTGTGCAGGAGGGGTGCAGCAGTGTAGCAGCACGCCAGCGCAGCAGCGCCATAGCAGCTGTCCAGCAGCGCAGCAACAGAGCTGGCAGTTTTGACCACAGCAGCAGCAGCAGCAGTAGCAACATCGGCTGCGGCATCAGAAACATCAGCAACAGTAGCCGCCAAAGTGGCTTGAGGCCGTTGCCGTCAAGCTCGACGGCAGCAGCAGCAGCAGCAACAACAGCAGCGTGCGCCACCGCTGCCTCTGTCCGTGCAACTTCCTAGAAGTCGCACAGACGTGGAGGATCCGCGGACGAAAATCGTGTCAGCCAGCACCTCCCTGTCGGCACGAGCTTGCCCTGGCTTCAAACGAACGCCGTTTTTGGCGTTTGAGGGTGCGTTGGAAAGCTCTTCTCTCAAGCTCTCCAGAGCTACTATTCACGAGCAGTTTCGTGCTCCGTCGCCACCAGCAAAGACTGAAGTGCACCGCAGATTTGTTTTCTGCTGAAATTCTGGCAGAACAGGGAAAAGTGACGTTTTGCCACTTTTTCCAACTTTTTGCGACCGAAAATTTCACCATCATGTTCAGAACATTCAGGAGCCTCTGTGGTCAAAATTTCGCTTGATTTGGACAACCTTGAATTTTTAGTGCCGAAATTCTTAAATTTCAGCACTTAGCCAAATTTCTGGCCGTCAGCACCATACTTGGCCAAATTTTTGGCCGGACAGTCAAAAGTTGCCAGCGTCTCAAATCGTCGAGAAACACTGACAGTTTTGAAATCCAACAAACTTGACCTGTCGCCCCATGCTGAGCGGCGACATGAGCCTGTCCGACAAGGAGAAGGGACCAGGCAACCCCTCCTCCTCTTCGTCTGGTGTACGGAGTCCACGCTCGCAGGCCATTGAGGACCTGCAAAGCCAGCAGGATGAGATGCGTCGCCTCCAGAGAGAGCATACTGACGTTATCCGCACGCTGGCTGAGCTTATGCGTGCTCAGTCCACGGCTCCTCAGCGGATTTCTGAGGGAGCTGCCGGCGTCGCGGTCTCTACCCAGCAGTCGGCTCAGGTACCCGTGACAGGCACTCGACCTGTCCCACCACCTGCTCACCTCCTGGATGATGAGCCACTCATGCCAGGCATTACTCATGATTCCCCGACTCAGGAGATTCGAGTTCTTCAGGAGCGCCTCCGTCAGCTGCAGACGGGCACCCGATTGCCTCCGCTTTCCCCCATACGATTGTCACCTGACTACCCCGGCGACTATCCACTTCCGGGAGTCTTCCCCGTCTCCCGTCCTCCTCAGCCTGCGGTCGCCCTCCCCACGGAGCGGCAACCCAAGGACTTTGAAACACCACCCCCACGGTACATCACTGAGGACGACTTCGACTGCTGGGAGATCCTCTTTCATGTTTGGGCCACTTCAGAGGGCGTGTGGCCCTACTACCACAGCCAGTATCAGTCTACAGACCCAGCACAGGTGCTCACAGCAGCCAGGGCGATGCGCGGCCTCCTCTACGCCATGCCACGCGAGACCGTCGTCGACTTCCGCCCTTTCCTTGGCGAGCCTGGCACAGGCACCGGCGCCGATCCACGCGGAGGTTGGGATCTGGCCCTATCCCTCCTGGCCGTAGAGACGCACGCCACCCGAGCAGCACACATTCGTGCCTTCCACTCTCTCCGTCAGGGGCCTGGAGAGCCTGCAGCCGATTAATGGCGACGCGCCATGCGCATCTACAAGCGTCTTGGGACTTCCGGAGGCACACAGCTGTGGGCGCTCCGTACGGTGATGCTCGGAGTTCGCCTTGAGTATACTGACATCTTCACACGGTACAGCGACGCCATCCTTGAGCCTTTCTCAGCCACTCTGCAGCTTCTCCCTTGGGCGCATCAGCTTTTCCTCCAGGTGACTTCAGCCCGCGAGGCAGCCGTGGCCCATCAAGAGACTGCCCTTGCTGCAGCAGTCGTCGCATCACCACCATCATCCCTCCTGTAGTCTCCTTCATCGTCTATCACATCCTCGTCTTCCTACTCCTCTTCGGCCCCGCCCACACCCACTCAGACACAGGGTGTTGCAACAGCAACTCGGGGGAAGAAGAAGAAAGGGAAGCGGGGACCAGGTCAGCAGCAGTCACAGCAGCAGTCGTCTTCCAGTGGTAGCAGTGGACGTTCCGTTCACTCCTACAACTGTGGCGACGCCCATCGCTACACCGAGTGCCAGCAGCCGCTCGACTGGGCGCGGATTACTCGTGGGCTCCAGGCGGCACACACTCTTCGTTCCGTGTCTAGCACGTCAGCCTTGACTTCCTCGGGACGCGTGGCAGCCACGACTGCAGCTGTTCCTGCCTTCCCACCGGCGAGTAGCAGTGCTCCGGACCCACGCGACCGCACCATCGCCGAGCTTCGTCACCTTTTGGCGCTCCGCTTTCAGGGAGGTGCGAGTGTGTTGTCACAGCCGAGTGATTCACAGACTGTCGGTCCGTCTGTCCATGTGGCTCGGGATGACTCGTGTGGGGGGGCACAGTCGGCATGTGATGATGATGGGCCTGACTGTGCAGATTGGATTCATGAGTCCCACCTTTGTGCCCTTCGTCGTTTCTCCCCACCTGCTGCTCAGCGTTCGTCTGAGGCCGAGTGTTCCATTGCCCGTTGTACAGTGACGTCCTCCACTCGTGATGCCGGTGGCACTTGGATCATCGATTCAGGTGCCAGTCATCACATGACGTGTCGTCGTAGTGACTTCGTTGTTCTCGGCCATGTTGCGTCTGTTCGTTCCGTTCGCACCGGCTCTGGTCAGTCCTTGCCAGTCCAGGGTGTTGGGGTCGTGCGCTTCGATGGTCCGTCTGGCCCCTTGTATCTCTCCGAGGTGTTGTTTGTGCCTGACCTTGAGCTCAGTTTGCTTTCTGTATGTGCTTGCACACTGATGGGACTCTCTGTGGAGCACACTGCCGAGTCCGCGACTGTGACTGCCATTGACACTCGCAGCATTGTTCTGCGTGCCTCTGTTGTGGATGACATGTACCGTGTTTCCCGGACATCTGCCCCTTGCTCCACTTCCCCTTCAGCTCGTGCTTTTGTCACTGGTGTTCTGTCTCCTGAGCACTAGCGATTGCTTCATTGCCGTCTGTGTCATGTAGGCTCCGACACTGTGTCGAAGCTCATTTGGACACAACCCGCTCTCGGTCTTGATGCGGCTTCTTTCGAGAAGCCGCCCAAGGCCGACTGTCTTTTCTGCGCCCAGGTTAAGATGCATCGCTGCACCTACCCTGACTCACGATCTCGCGCACTTCGCCCTCTTGAGCTCATCCATTCGGACCTTCTTGGTCCTCTTCCTGTCGAGTCTATGTCCGATAGGGGTCGATACGTCTTGACGCTGACTGATGACTTCACCCGGATGCGGTGGGTCTACAGCCTGCGCCAGAAGAGTGACGCCGCTCTCGCGGTTCGCCTCTGGCTAGTGATGGCTGAGCGTCAGTCCTGCCACACGCTGCACACTTTCCAATCGGATCGTGGCGGCGAGTTTCTCGGTGAGATGGATAGCTTCTTCGCTGAGCACGGGATTTTTCACCAGGTCTCCGCTCCTGCTACTCCTGAGCAGAACAGTGTTTCTGAGCGTTGGATCCGCACCATGGAGGATGCGGTTCGCGCTATGCGGTCTGAGTGCGGTCTCCCAGAGTCCTTCGCTTTTGAGGGCTTTGCCTACATGACTTGGGTCTGGAACCGCCTCTCGCACGGTCCTCTTCCGGACCACGTCACACCGTATGAGCTGTGGTTCGGCCATCGTGTTGACCTTCGTCTCGCTCGCGTCTGGGTTTCCTTGGCTTCCGTGTGGTACACCGAGGACCAGCAGGGGTCCAAGGTCTCACCGCGAGGTCGCTTGTGTGCCTTCGTCGGCATCTCCCCGCGATCGGAGGCCTCGCGATTTTGGGATCCTACCCGTCATCGCATTATTGAGTCACGCGACGCGCTCTTCTTTGATTCCCTCACCTACCGTGATCTGACGTCGATTACATCACTGTCTGTCACGCACATCCCTACGTGTGAGGTTTCTCGCCGGATGGGGGAGTCTTCGCCTGCGAGCACCCCTCGTCAGGCTGATGTGTCCGTTTGAGCTCGCTCCACTTCACCGTCTCCGGCTCTTAATGACCCAGCAATCATCACTGTCGGCCCAGAGACCTCTCCAGCACCACCGGTTTCTACCCCGGTTCCCTTGCCTCCCTCCGGTACCCATGATCCTACACATGTGCGTACTCCTGTGTCCGCCGGCACTCCTGCCTCTGTGTGTGGTCCTGCCTCATCTGTCCCTACTGCCACACCGAGTCCCGTGTCTCCCACACACGCCCTCCTCGCACGACATCACCAGATCCCTTGGCTCAGCTCTCCCTGGCTGTGACTGTGCCCGTTCCTGAGCCTGAGGTGCGCCCCTCGAGCCCAGGTTACTCCCATGAGCCTGGCGGTCGTCTTCGACCATTGGACTCCGGAGCTCAGCGAGCGTCTGGTCCTGCACCCACGCCCTCCACTCGCAGTGTCGCGAGTGGTGATCCCGGCACAAAGGCCCTAGGCCTGAGTGTCCGCACTGAGCACACAGAGGTACATCCAGCGTGTCCAGTAGGGTATGACCTCGTCACTCGCGAGTTCCACATCGCTTGTGATGCAGCAGCCGATCTTGTGGTCATCAGACCTAGCACTGAGGCATGTGCTCTTGCCACGCAGAGCTCTCCCGCTTTGGCACCTGACCCGGGCACACTGAGGGAAGCTCTCTCATCACAGGATGCTGACGCTTGGCGTGTTGCCTGCGAGGATGAGCTTCGCGCCATCCGAGAGCACGGAGTTTACGAGCTAGTCAACCTTCCACCTGGAAGGAAGGCTATTCAGGTCAAGTGGGTCTTTCGTAAGAAAGTGAAGCCAGATGGCTCACTGGAACGCCACAAGGCTCGCTTGGTCGTCCAGGGGTACTCTCAGATTGAGGGCATCGATTACATTGACACCTTCGCTCCTGTCGGCCGTATGACCTCAGCTCGAGCTCTGTTCGGTGTAGTGGCTCAGCATGATTGGGAACTACACCAGATGGATGTGAACAATGCGTTCCTCCATGACTCTCTGGATGAGGAGATCTACGTGGCTCAGCCATCCGGTTTTGAGGATGGCGACAAGGGCTGGCGCTTGCGCAAGTCCTTGTACGGCCTCAAGCAGTCTCCTCGGTGTTGGAACCAGGAGATCACCGGCACCCTGACCTCTGCGGGATATGTACAGAGCGAGGCAGATCCCTCTCTCTTCATCCGCCGGACGCCTGAGCGGTTCACCGCCATCCTGGTCTATGTCGATGACCTTCTGATCGCGTCTCCTTCACTAGAGGCCGTGAAGGAGGCCAAGGCCGTCCTCCAGACTGCCTACAGGATGAAGGACCTTGGTCCTGCAGCTGTGTTTCTCGGCATGGAGATCATACGAGACCGCAGACGTCGTACTCTGCTACTGCACCAGGCCCGATACGCATGCGTTGTGGGGGAGCACTTCAGCGATCTCCTCGGCGCAGTGCCCACGGCTTCCACACCCCTCACACCCGACGGGCAGGATGCCCTGAAGGTGGACGATCCCACACAGCTGGGGGAGACAGTGGATGTGACCTTGTACCTCCGTCTCATCGTATCCCTGATGTACCTGACCACTACCACACGTCCGGACATCGCATTCGCCGTCAACCTCCTTGCCCAGTTTTCGTAGGCTCCACGTGCTACAGCCCTTCATGCGGCTGTGCAAGTGGTGCGGTACGTGGTCTCCACACCATACCTCGGACTCTGCTTTCGCCGGCAGTGTTCGGTGGTCCTTGATGGCTACACCGACAGCGACTGGGCGTGGTGCCCAGACGGACGCAGTCGCACCGGTTACGTGTTCCTGCTTGGTGGTACCGCTGTGTCCTGGCGCAGCGGGAAGCAGGGCTGCATTGCACGTAGCTCATCAGAGGCAGAGTATGTCGCTCTGGGAGCAGGGGCTGCTGAGGCGGTATGGCTGNACCTCGGACTCTGCTTTCGCCGGCAGTGTTCGGTGGTCCTTGATGGCTACACCGACAGCGACTGGGCCTGGAGCCCAGACGGACGCAGTCGCACCGGTTACGTGTTCCTGCTTGGTGGTACCGCTGTGTCCTGGCGCAGCGGGAAGCAGGGCTGCATTGCACGTAGCTCATCAGAGGCAGAGTATGTCGCTCTGGGAGCAGGGGCTGCTGAGGCGGTATGGCTGCAGCGTCTGTTCCTTGAGCAGGGTCAGTCAGTACCCGCCATTGTGCTTCGTTGCGAGAACCAGAGTGCTCTTGCTATTGCGGAGAACTCTTGTATCTTCCATGCTTGCACGAAGCACATTGCAGTAGAGCATCACTTTGTGCGTAACTTGGTGGAGCGACACGTGATCTCCGTCATTTGGGTTGGCACTGACATGCAGCGTGCTGACTTCTTGACGAAGGCACTAGCACGCGGAAAGTTCCTGGTGGCCATTCGTTCTGTCGGGCTTCGCCCCTTGCCTGAGAGTGGTTGAGTGTGGGGTGTTGTGGTGGCCATTCACTACGTCGTTGCATGCGTTATTGTACTCGTTTCAGTGCTGCACGTGTATGGACATGCATACCATCGGGTCATGGGGGAGTGTTGTGATTTGTGACGTTCCTGTCGACCTGTACAGTTTACTGTGACCACTCGGCCGTGTCCATACTCGTACAGATCCCTGATAAGGACCCAGGCGGTACCGGTGCGTTGTCCGGTGGCGGACTACTGGCTTGGAGCTGACCGACGGCCGTTCCAGAGCTCTGGACGCTACCCGGGACCTCCTGCAGTTTTTCTGCAGCACGCAGGACTTTATCGGTGGACTGGCCGTGGGCCCGATTTGCATGTTTTTGCATTGTGTTTCCACCGTTCGATGCCGGATGCATGCATGTGACCAGTCGTAGCGTCCGGCTTGTGATTCTGCACGTCTAGGTTCAGACGGCGTATCATTTTGACATGTGTGCGCAGAGTTACGGCCAAAACAGTGGTTTTGGGCCGGTTTTAGGACAGATCTTGCACTGCCGCGTGCGACACCCGCCGTGCGCCGCGGCAGGTACTTATGCCATGGACCTGTCATTTGTCATTTCTCTCTGCAATTATATTCAGTTTGAGTTTCCTGACACTGCCCGTGTCCCAACCCAGACCCTTGTGTCGGGTTTGTGTCAGAACCACACGGTGACCTCTGGCCTCGTTCGCACTCACCTCATCTGATGCAGGTGACTAACTGGAGAGAGGCAACCCCTGCTGGCTGCTACGCCGTGGTGGTATGACTTCACAGCGAGTCTCACAGCCGGACATCAGCTGGGCATCAAATCACACGGGTCTCTGGCTGGCGTGCATTTGTGCACACACATTTGTGTCGGGTTCACACTCTGACCTGTTCTTTGGCATGTCTTCCCTCCAGTGACCTAGTTGACAGGTTGCAAATTTTAGTGGGTAGTTTAGTTCAGTTCAGTGAACTTGGGAGAGAGCGTGCGAGATCGAGCTCGCTGCTCGCTTGCTCGCTCCCTCCCCACCCGACGGCAACCACCTCGATGCTTGTTACCCGTCGTGTGTCTTCTTCTCACACTTAACTTCAAAAACTTCCATGTCAACACCGTCTCTTGCTTGGTGTCTTCCTAGCATCAACCCAGCTACTGCTTACTTTTCTAGCGCAGCAGCCTACTGGTATCAGAGCAGGTTGTGTGGAAGATGGGCAGCGGATCGATCTGCCGCCCACGTATTCTGGGCCAAACCCGCGACGGTCACTCTTGGCGTCGCGCATCCACCCCGCCGTCACAATCTACCAGCACAGAAGCAGCTGACTGCTATAGCCTCAGCAGCAGCAGGTGACGGCATTCTGCCGTCAGGGCTCTTTGGTCTTCCCCTCCTCCTGCTGGTTGGGCTCCCCTCTATTCCTGGGTTGGGTGGGGTTGGAACAGGTTCCTACAAGTGTTCCCACGGCCTTCCCATATTTCCCACGCCCACTGGGGCGGGGGAAACGCTGCCGAAAACTCTTCGGCAGCGTGGGGGGTCCGTCGCCGTCTCCTAGCAGCATTTGCAACAGCTGCAACGTGAACAACGGCTCAGCTTCCGCAGCTCAGCAGCAGCCTCGCAGCATCCCAACAGCAGTGGATCTATCTCCGCAGCTCCACAACAACAGCCCGGCAGCAGCACCTCATCAGCAGCTCAGCAGTAGCTTCGCAGCATCTTAGCAGCAGCGTAGCATCAGCTCAGCAGCAACTCAGCAGCAGCTCAGCACACAGCTCAGCAGCAGCTCAGCAGTAGATCAGCAGCTGCTCAGCAGCAACTCATCAGCAGCTCAGCAGCAGCTCAGCAGCAGATCAGCAGCTGCTCAGCAAATTGCTCAGCAGCAACTCAGTAGCTCAGCAACAGCTCAGCAGCTTCGCAGCAACTCAGCAGCTTTGCAGCAGCATCTTAGCAGCAGAGCAGCATCATCTCAGCAGCAGCTCGGCAGCAGATCAGCATCATCTCAACAAACAGCTCAGGAGCAGCTCAGCAGCAGCTCAACAGCAGCACGACAGCAGCAGCAACAGCTGCAGCAAATACCTGCACCACAGCAGCCGCATAACCAACGTGACAGGAGCAGCAAGCGACATCACAGAGGATCGGCACTGCCACCTTGCAGTAGTCTCCGCACCACCGTCTGGTGGTGGTCACCGTCACGCTGGCGCACTGGGAGGATCTCGGTGGCGACTCAGGGGAGAGCTCGGCACTACAACGCTCGGTAAGCCCTCCCTCCCCTGGTGCCTCTGGGGGGATTGAGCAGTCGCACGACACCGCTGCTACGTCGCCACACTCAACTTGGCGCCAGGACGCGCTAGAGCTCGCTCACACCTTCACATGTACCACGTCCGATGTGATAGACGCGGCAGCTACAGCTGCTGCCACATTTGCCGCCGCAGCTAGAGCAGCACGTGCCCCTGCATCAACGTCAGCTGGCCGTGCCGCTGAGTCCTACACTGAGGCGGCCGTTGTAGCTGGACCGTTGGCTGCGGCAGCTGCTGACATTGGGACACAACTAGCGGTAGCTGCATCATCTGTGGCCTCTGCAACAGCTTCTGCAGCTTCTGCCGTATCAGCTGTAGCTACGGCCATTCGCACCTTCACAGCCGTCGCTGTTGCAGCATCCGCATCTGCACCCTCTGACATCACCACACTCATCACAGCGGCCGTCGTTGCAGCGGCGATCCTTCCTACTGTTGGCGCCGCCTTCACCACAGGCTGCCTGGCACTGATTGTGCCGGTTGCATCTTGCGTCTCTGTGCTCTCCGCTGCAGCTGCTTCTATTGTCCCGCCTGTTCTTGCTCTTTTGCGCAGCCCCTCACACGCCTCGTGAGGTCTCCTGGTCTACATCTCCCTTCTCCTGCCCTCTGTCTCTTTTCTTTGCGGTGGCTTGTCTGTGTGATTTGGGTCGGGCTGTCTTGCAGCACATATTCATCGTGCCTAAGGCATTCCCAGTTTACCCACGCCCACTGGGGCAGGGGAAACTCTGCCGAAATTTTCTCGGCAGGGCCCATTAGTCATCACCATGCCTGGTGACGACGAGTCGGTCATAGCAGACCTTCAGCGCCAGCTGGCCCTCGCTCGCGACGCTCAGCGTGATGCTGAAGAGAGTCTCAAAGTCGCGAATGACAACCGCGCCGACTTCGCAGATGAGGTGGCTGCGCTTGTGCTCAAGCGGCTGCCTGCTGCCTCTGTCCTGCCCGCTGGCTCCTCTGCTGGCGCCGGTGCCGGTGTCTCTTCCACCCCACCTGGTGCTAACTCTGCTGCCTCTAACCCTGTTGTCACCCCATCTGCTGTCTCTCCTGCCGCAGTCTCCCGCCAGCATGACTTCTTCTCCCAGCCTCCTGTCTTTTCCACTGGACTTGCTTTCTCTTCCTGGGACACCCGATTTAGTGCATGGGCTCAGGGAGAGCGTCTTTGGGAATATTACTTCCCTACCACACCTTCCTTCACCCCTGTCGCTGACGAGTCTGCTCGCGCTGTCCGCGCCCTTATTGGTGTTGCCCCTGAGACACTCGTCGACGAGGTTGGCACCTACAATGCTAACCCCGCTGTTCAGCGTCTGGCTGACCCAGTCGGTGCGTACACCATGCTTCGTCGGCGCACGACAGTCACAGGTCAAGCGGCACAAAGTGCTCTCACCGTTCAGTTCAACACGCTCTTAATGCGAGTGGACGAGTCGGCCGACGCCTATTGGGCACGCGGGCTCAAGCTGCTTCGCGAACTTGATAAGGCCGCACCAGGTCAGCTGTCAGCTGTGCACACCATGGTCAATGGGTTGATCCCCGAACTATCCGACCTTCTCCGTGATGTCACAGCAGACGAGTTGCAGCGTCTTGCCTCCCAGCCTGTTCCACCCGATTCCCCTCTAGGCGTTGGTGCCTTCTTGATATGAGTGCGTGTAAGTGCGTGTAAGTATGTGTAAGTGCGTGTAAGTGCGTGTCAGTGCATGTAAGTGCGTGTAAGTGTGTGTAAGTTTGTGTAAGTGCGTGTAAGTGCGTGTAAGTGTGTGTCCGTGTGTATAAGTACGCGTAAGTACGTGTAAGTGCGTGTATGTGTATGTAGGTACGTGTAAGTGCGTGTAAGTGCGTGTACGTGCATGTAAGTGCGTGTAAGTGCGTGCAAGTGCATGCAAATGCGTGCAAGTGCGTGTAAATACGTGTAAGTGCGTGTAACTGCGTGTAAGTGTGTGTAAGTGTGCGTAAGTACGTGTGAGTACGTGTAAGTGCGTATAAGTACGTGTAAGTTCGTGTAAGTGCGTGTAAGTGTGTGTAAGTGCGTGTAAGTGCGTGAAAGTGCGGTTTAAGTTCGTGTAAGTGCGTGTAAGTACGTGTAAGTACGTGTACGTTCATGTAAGTATGTGTAAGTATGTGTAAGTGCGTGTTAGTGCGTGTAAGTGCGTGTAAGTACGTGTAAGTGCATGTAAGTGCATGTAAGTGTGTGCAAGTTCGTGTAAGTGCGTGGAAGTGCGTGCAAGTGCGTGTAAGTGTGTGTAAGTGCATGTAAATACGTGTAAGTACATGTAAGTGTGTGTAAGTGCGTGTAAGTGCTTGTAAGTGCGTGTAAGTGTGTGTTAGTGCATGTAAGTGCGTGTAAGTACGTGTAAGTATGTGTAAGTTCGTGTAAGTGCGTGTAAGTGCGAGTAAGTGCGTGTAAATACATGTAAGTGCATGTAAGTACGTGTAAGTACAGGTAAGTGTGTATAAGTACGTGTAAGTTGGTGTAAGTGCGTGTACGTTTGTATAAGTTTATGTAAGTGCGTGTAAGTGTATGTAAGTACGTGTAAGTGCGTGTACATGTGTGTAAGTTCGTGTAAGTGCGTGTAAGTGCGTGTAAGTGCGTGTTAGTACGTGTCAGTGCGTGTAAGTGCATGTATGTGCGTGTAAGTACGTGTAAGTGCCTGTAAGTGCGTGTAAGTGCGTGTAAGTGCGTATAAGTTCGTGTAAGTGCGTGTAAGTGTATGTAAGTGCGTGTAAGTGTCTGTTAGTGTGTAAACGTGCGTGTAAGTGCGTGTACGTGTGTGTAAGTGCGTGTAAGTATGTGTAAGTACGTGTAAGTGCGTGTAAGTGTATGTAATTTTGTTTATGTATGTGTAAGTGGAAGTAAGTGCGTGTAAGTACATGTATGTACTTGTAAGTACGTGTAAGTGCAAGTAAGTGTGTGTAAGTACGTGTAAGTGCATGTAAGAACATGTAAGTGCGTATAAGTTCGTATAAGTGCGTGTAAGTGCAAGTAAGTGCGTCCGTGTAAGTGCGTGTAAGTGCGTGTTAGTGCGTGTAAGTGCATGTAAGTGCATGTAAGTGCATGTAAGTGCATGTAATTGCTTATTAGTACGCGTAAGTGCGTTTACGTACGTGTAAGTCTGTGTAAATGTGTGTAAGTTCGTGGAAGTGCGTGTAAGTGCGTATAGGTGCATGTGAGTGTGTGTAAGTGGATTTGAGTGCGTGTAAGTGCGTGTAAGTATGTGTAAGTGTGTGTAAGTGCGTGTTAGTATGTGTAAGTGATCGGCTTGTAGCGTGGTGGACGAGCCTCCAAAACAAGCGCCTTCATCGCACTGCAGTCGCAGGGGTGGCCACCATCTCCATCGCCACCTCCACTTCTTCCCCCGCTGCTCCATCGGCCTCGTCTCCATCGTCTTCTTCTTCCTCTTCTACCTCTACGGCCACGGCCCTTGCCTCCCAGGGTCGTGGACGTGGACACGGTCGTGGGCAAGGCAAGGGGAAAAGCAAGTCTGCTGCTACGTCTCGTGTTCCTGGTGAGGTGGTGTGCTAGAACTGTGGCTCCTCTGAGCACTCCGCTCGCAAGTGCCCTACACCCCCTGACGACGTCCGCCTCGCACGCGCCATGCGTGCTCATTGGGCGCGCACTAGCGGACCCTCCTCTTCTTCTCCCGGCGTCAGCTCCAGCTCCAGCTCCAGCTCTACTTCGTCTGCTAGTCCCTCCCCAGCTCAAGCCTACTCCACCGCCGGTGTCGCCGGCGTCCATCCGCCTGTCCTCTACCCTTGGGGCTGGCAGCCGCCCTATGGAGCGCCCGCTTTTGCGGGCCCACCTTCCTCGGCCTACGTCCCTCCTTCGTGGTTTGCCTCTCCCTCGAGCGCGCCTGCTCCATCGTCTGCAGCCTCCGTCGACAGCGAGCGCCAATTGGAGCAGTCTCTCCTCCAGCGTCTTCACCTTCGTGATCAGGGAGGTGAGAGTGTGTCTTCGTTGGCCAGAGGTCTTGCCTGTCAGACTGACACCGTCCTTCGTGGGGACCCCCCGGGTCATGTTCTTGGGTTGCCATCCTCGTCTGTTCCTTGGGTCGAGCACTGGCAGTCTGTCATTCTCTCTCGTTGTCTTGCTGCCTGTGACTCATCCCCGCCCTCCGTCGGCGTTGTTGCCACCTGTGGCGTCCTTCCCAATGTCCGTGTCTCTGGTGGCTTCTGGGTCCTCGACTCCGGAGCCACCCATCACATGACCTCTGTTCGGTCCGCTTTTGTCTCCTTGGGTCCTGTTGGCTCTGTTCGCTTTGTGCGCACTGGTTCCGGCCAGCTCCTTCCCGTCCAAGGCGTTGGTGTTGTCCGTTTTGTTGGCCCCGATGGCGTGTTGTTTCTGCCTGACGTTCTGTTCGTGCCTTCGTTGGAACTCAGCGTGCTGTCAGTGACGTCCCTCGACGATCAGGGCATGGATTTCTCCGCTAGTCAGGGCGTGGGCACTGTCCGTCTTCGCTCTTCTGGTCGCGTCGTCTTGCGGGGGATTAAGTGTGCCAAGCTGTATCGTTTCCCCTTCATGCCCCCTCTGCGCCCGCTGTTGACTTGTCCCTTGCTCACGCCGCGCCTTCCCCTTCTCCAGCTGATATCCAGCTCTTGCATCGCCGTCTTGGCCATGTGCACACTGATGCTATCAACAGCATGCTTCGCCTTCAACCCGCTGTTGGCTTGTCACCTTCCACCTTCCCCGCGCCATGCCCTTCTGACTGCCTGGACTGTGCCCAAGGCAAGATGCATCGTTCGCCCTTTGCCTCTTCGGACTCCCATTCCGCTCACCCTCTCGATCTTGTTCATGCCGACGTCATGGGGCCTCTTCCCCATGACTTTCTTGGGGGGGTCGGGCGTTACGTCCTGTGCCTTACTGACGATTTTTCCCATTTTCATTGGATCTTTGCTCTTCGCCAAAAGAGTGATGTTGCCTCTGTCCTCGCGTCGTGGCTCGTTCAGGCTGAACGTGCGTGTCAGCGTTCACTGCGCATCTTTCGCAGTGATCGTGGCGGTGAGTTCCTTGGGCCCACCGCTCGATTTCTTGAGTCCCAAGGGGTGTGTCTGGAGACTTCAGCTCCTTACACACCTCAGCAAAACGGAGTTTCTGAGCGTTGGAATCGGACCCTTNTCTTGTTCATGCCGACGTCATGGGACCTCTTCCCCATGACTTTCTTGGGGGGGTCGGGCGTTACGTCCTGTGCCTTACTGACGATTTTTCCCATTTTCATTGGATCTTTGCTCTTCGCCAAAAGAGTGATGTTGCCTCTGTCCTCGCGTCGTGGCTCGTTCAGGCTGAACGTGCGTGTCAGCGTTCACTGCGCATCTTTCGCAGTGATCGTGGCGGTGAGTTCCTTGGGCCCACCGCTCGATTTCTTGAGTCCCAAGGGGTGTGTCTGGAGACTTCCGCTCCTTACACACCTCAGCAAAACGGAGTCTCTGAGCGTTGGAATCGGACCCTTGCCGATGGGGTCCGCACGCTTCTGTCTGAGTCTGGGCTCTCCCCTCTCTTTGCCTTTGAGGCCATGAGCTATATGACCTGGGTGTGGAATCGCGTCCCTCACGGTCGTCTTCCCTGCACCGTTACGCCCTTTGAGCGCTGGTACGGTTCTCGTGCTGACCTCCGCCTGGCTCACGTCTGGGGTAGCATTGCGTCTGTCTGGCTCCCAGAGGATCTCCGCGACAGGAAACTCTCCCCGCGTGGACGTCTTTGCCCCTTCTTGGGCGTTTCCTCCCAGTCAAAAGCCTGGCGCTTCTGGGACTCAGAGCGCCAGCGCGTCGTTGAGTCCCGCGATGCCTTGTTCTTCGAGTCCGTGTTTCTCCGTGACCTCGATCGTCACTCGTCCGCTGCCTCCCTGCTTCCGCTCTCTCGGTTGCGGGGGGAGGTCGGCCCGGCAGTCCCGTCTGCCCCTGCCGTCTCTGCTGTTGTCCCGTCTCAGCAGCCTTCGCCCTCGGAGCGTTCTCCAACGGCCGGCACTGTGACTCCACCATCCTCTGACGCCCCCCCGTCAGTGTCGTCTAGCTCGCTTGGAGCTCTGTCATCCCCTGTGGTGTCTTCGTCTGAGTCCCCAGTTGCTGAGTCCACCTCTCCCGCACATTCCGCTGCGTCCCCATCCAGTCCACTCACTCCAGTCATGCCCAGTCCACTCAGTGCTCCTCCACGCCCTGCCCCCATCGAACCTTTTGTTCGTGGCGGCCGCCTGCGTGCGCTTCCCTCTCGCTCCTCTGGTGCTGCAGCGTCCTCTGTTCAACCTTCGCAGACCTCGTCTGGACAGCTCCCAGCGATGCCTACTGGTATGGACGCCCTGGGCCTAGCCACAGGAGTTGTGCATCCCAACTCTGTCCTTGGGTACACACTGCTCACATCCGAGCACGAGCGTGCGCTCGAGGCCGCCATCCTTGGGAGCATTGCCGAGTGCAATGCAACGGTTGTCGCCCCGCCGCCATCGCCTGACCCGACCACTGTTCGCCAGGCACGGGTAGCACCTGACTCCCAACAGTGGGAGGCTGCCATGCGGGACGAGCTGAGAGCCCTGGATGACCACGCCGTATACGAGCTGGTCGATCTCCCACCAGGCCGCAAGGCGATCGATGCCGTTGGGTCTTCCGTCGTAAGTACAAGCCTAACGGCGAGCTCGACAAGTACAAGGCCCGACTTACCGCAAAAGGGTTCTCTCAAGTCCCCGGCGTTGACTTTGACGAGACTTTTGCTCCCGTCGGACACTACACCACAGCTCGAGCCCTCCTGAGCCTTGTCACACACCACGACTGGGAGCTCGAGCAGATGGATGTAAACAATGCCTTTCTGCACGGTCGGCTGGATGAGGAGATTTACATGGTGCAGCCTCCAGGGTTCTCTGACGGCACCAATCGAGTTTGGAGACTGCGAAAGGCCCTATATGGCCTCAAGCAGTCACCACGGTGCTGGAACCAGGAGATCAACTCCACCCTGGAGAAGGGGGGATATCGCCGGAGCACGGTAGAACCCTCCCTCTTTGTCACTCCACTGTCGGTGCCCATTGCTGCCATCCTCGTGTACGTCGATGACCTGCTTATTGCGTCCCCGAGTCGCGAAGCTGTGTCAACTGTGAAGTCCCTGCTGCAGTCCACGTACAAGATGAAGGACCTGGGTCCAGCTCGTGTGTTTCTTGGCATGGAGCTTGAGCGTGACCGTGCTCGTCGCGTTCTGCACGTCCACCAGGCCGCGTATGTCAGGTGCCTGGGGGAGCGCTTTGCCTCCCTGCTTGAGTCTGTCCCCACTGCCTCAACACCGATGACGCCCGCCGGGCAGAGGNTTGGTCTGTGTTACCGGGCGCAGCCGTCAGTGGTCATTGATGGGTACACTGACAGTGATTGGGTGCATGACACTGATGCACGCAGCCGCACTGGATATGTCTTCCTTGTTGGTGGAAGTGCGATCTCCTAGAAGAGTGGCAAGCAAGGTTGTGTTGCACACAGCTCCAGTGAGGCAGAGTATGTTGCCCTTGGTGCTGGTACCTGTGAAAGTGTCTGGTTGTGTCATTTGTTGCAGCAATTGCGTGTTCCCATTCGCTACATCACCTTGCGCTGCGACAACCAAAGCACAAAGGCTATTGCTGAGCATGATGGCATGCATCACACTCGCACCAAGCATATCAATGTGGAACATCATTTTGTGCGTGAGCGTGTGGCTGCAGGCGATGTTCAGATTGTGTGGGTCGACACCCGACAGCAACGTGCACACTTCCTCACTAAGGCACTTAGCAGCAATGTCTTCAAGGCAGCAATTCATGCTGTTGGTCTGTTGTGTCCTCGTGATCCTCCTGGTTGATCTGTTGTGCCAGTGCCTGTGCCAGTCTTGTGTCGTGTCACTTCTCGTGACGTCGGTGTAGTGCCTGTTGTGCCATTGTGCAAGTCGGCCGTGGGTCATGGGGGAGTGTTGGGTTTGTGTCAGTACCACACGGTGACCTCTGGCCTCATTGCACACTCACCTCATCTGACGCAGGTGACTAACTGGAGAGAGGCAACCCCTGCTGGCTGCTATGCCGTGGTGGCATGCCTTCACAGCGAGTCTCACAGCCGGGCATCAGCCGGGCATCAAATCACACGGGTCTCTGGCTGGCGTGCATTTGTGCACACACATTTGTGTCGGGTTCACACTCTGACCTGTTCTTTGGCATGTCTTCCCTCCAGTGACCTAGTTGACAGGTTGCAACTTTTAGTGGGTAGTTTAGTTCAGTTCAGTGAACTTGGGAGAGAGCGTGCGAGATCGAGCTCGCTGCTCGCTCACTCGCTCCCTCCCCACCCGACGGCAACCACCTCGATGCTTGTTACCCGTCGTGTGTCTTCTTCTCACACTTAACTTCAAAAACTTCCACGTCAACACCGTCTCTTGCTTGGTGTCTTCCTAGCATCAACCCAGCTGCTGCTTACTTGTCTAGCGCAGCAGCCTACACCTTGCAGTTTTGTCTCAAACTTGTGACTGTTGTCACACGCTGACCTGGCGCTGACGCCTAGTGTCACGGCAAGTGGTTAGGAAGGTTCTAGGAAACTTCTCAGTATGCGCCTTGAGCTTCGTGTCACTTCAGTCACCTAGAGTGATGGTGTGTGTATATGGGCGGAGTCAAGGGTTCACTTGCGTGTCTTTAGAGACATCACCAGCAAAAAGTGGGTAATCTGGCAGGCCTACGCTGAAATGGTTGGTAGAAAGGAATTATGTTGTTTTCCATTTTGGATGGTAGACTGAGTAACATGCCTCACAGAGCTAAGGGCCTAAATTAGTGTGGGAGGGGTCTCACACCACCTCTCATTCCTGGTGTTAACTCACTGGGGTTACTCACTTTTAGCTGCAGCCATAGTACGAAGTCTTGAGTGCAACTTCTCCCTCTCAAAACTGAGCAGCCAATGCTTCTCACGAACTCAGTCTGGACGCGGCAGGTTATGCATTTTAGTCCTAGTGCGTGAGGCAGCATGGAATTGTCTTGTCCAAACTTGCAGCACATTGTTTCCGGCACCATCAGTAAATCGCTAGTTGTTGAATCTGAGGAGCCCACCTTCAGAGTGGCCACAAGATCGTCCACATGTTAGGTACAATGTGTGCCGAACACATAAACTGCAATGCAATCTCATTGCTTCCCACCCTCTCCACTGTTGGTGTCCAGTTTCCAAGCTTTTTCCTCATCGCGCGCTGGCTCAGGACTAAGGCTAAGTCAAGCTTCACTTGGATGGGAAAGAAAACTTGCCAATCACTGCAACACCCTTCATGAGCCCAACAAAGAGCAACAACGGACAGATTGTAAGTACATTTCTCTAGTGATGCTTATGTTCACAAGCCTCAAGCCGATACGAGGATGGAAGATTCCGATGCCCCTAGCTGATCGCCACCTCCAGCGCATGATGCACCACTCTTGAAAGGCTTAGGCACAGGTCCATAGCTGATGCCTAGGCTGGCTGGGGAGGCAGTGACCGTGCCTGACAGTGCCACAGCTGCGAGCGCTGTGGCGTTTGTGGCAGTTGCAGGGACTGTGGATGGAGGTGATGCGGATGAGTCGTCCGAAGTACAGAGCGATGAAGATTGAGACAAATCTCCTGACGAAAGATTGGCAGTGGAGCCATTGATAGAGATGGAGGTGGCGGCGAATGAGGTTGAGGGCGAGGGAATGCCGATGGTCGACGAGGAAGAAAGTGATGACAAGGAAGATGTGGTCGTGCATGGTGCATGCGGGGGGAGTGCGTCGAGAACCTCGTCTGGCAGAACCCTCAACGTCTCCTCCAGAACGGCTGACACAGTCTGCATGAGCAGGAGGCATGCGTGTGAGGGGATTCAGCAACTCGGACACCTGCAGAAACACAATATTCCTTACCAACAGCATACATCCAGTTTCATGCTAACAGAAAATCCCATTCCTTGTGAACAGAGAAGCTTGTTTGCAAAAAAGGCTTGCCGCAGGAGACACTGTGCATCCCCATCCCCCCATCCCCCCCGCACACCCCCCACCATGCACTTGCCAGAGAAGCATGGCGCACCTTGGTGGAGCGCAGCGAGGCGTCAATGGCGCGCCGCCACCTTGCGCCTCCCCTCTCGCCATGAAACAGACCCAGGAGTGGCTGCACCAGCAACAGATAACGGAGCGCACATGGCAGAACCAGCCACACATGACCGATGGCAGAACCAGCCATACATGACCGATGGCAGAACCAGCCACACATGACCGATGGCAGAAGCAGCCAAGAAGCTCGCAAGGAAAGACAGGCAAGGTTAACTGAGACATTCACATAAGCACAGACACGGGCACAGGCATAGGCATAGGCCCAGGCACAGGTACAGGCACAGGAGCAGGCACAGGCACAGGCACAGGCACAGGGACAGGCACAGGCACAGGCACAGGCACAGGCGCAGGTACAGGCGCAGGCACAGCCACAGGCACAGGAGCAGGCGCAGGCAGAGGCGTATACACAGGCGCAGGCACAAGCACATGCTCAGGCACAGGCAAAGGCACAGGCACAGACAGACAAAGACATAGACACAGACACAGACACAGACACAGACACAGACACAGACACAGACACAGGCACAGACACAGACACAGACACAGACACAGACAGA
>SZWC01009392.1:15621-25739 GCA_023375785.1 Penium margaritaceum | reverse complement strand
CTGACCACCCGCTGTTAGCACACAACATTCCACATATTGCAATAAGGACAACATCCACGACACATCACAAGCAGAGCGAAACACAGAGCAACCATTCGCGGCAACGGGAAACACAACGTACCGTAGAATGCGAAACGAGCCAACCTCGCGTTGCTCACTTTAGTTATGTCCATACCCTGCACAAGACAGGAGGAACCCTCAGCGCATTGTACTCGTACTTTCTTCTACAGCAGTGTGCCTTAGTCCTTGTGTACTTACGTACCTCGTAAGTGACGGGAGGGACCAAAACAGACGGCCTCGACTTCCAATGCCCTTAGAGCGGACGAGCTCCGCCAACGGCAGGAGTCACGCAGGTACGCTGCGTGCCAAAAGGATAGTAACGATGCCAACATCGGACCTCATGCTTCGTTGACCTCGATTAGGAGCCGTGATACTTTCTTCCACAAATCCCAAACTGTCTTCGACACTACATAACAGTACGAATATACCAAATGCACAATCCTTGCACATGGGCTGCCCACAATGTTACGTGCATGAACACCATATCGTTACACCGTGACGTAAACATATACAACTTTACCGAAAACGAAGTTGCGTTCCATCAACCTCCATCGTCAGCTTCCTTCAGCAGGCTCTCGTCCTACATCGAGCGTATCAATTCCAAAAACATCGGACTTTCGGTACACCATAAGTAGTAGGTACTCAGCATATTTAACAATGAACAGCACCGGTAACTTTCGAGCGAATGCAGCAACAACCTATCCACGTGTCTACTAAATTATGGCATGATTCCGCAAATGGCAAACTGTTGCGTACAGATCCCTCGCGAAAAACACCCGGAATGTCCCAGATCATCGCACGTCGTAACACCGGGCGTCATATAGGCCATGTAGGTCAGAAATCAACGTAGAGGTCAGTGCTCGCCTACCCAAAACACGACGTTCGGTCGACCACTACCAACACGCGAGACAATCTAGCCACGTCGTCTAAACATAAATAACTCCCAATAACCTACCCCAAGTGGATGCCACTNCGTCTGTACAAGACTGCAGCTACCAACAGTTCACCAAAGGACCCCCATGTCCCATCTGTACAGATATAGTTCATGTATGCCTGTCTACTATCCCAAGTCCGTCGATGGCTTGTTCCTAACGGCACACTGAAGCCATTGAAATGAATAGCTGCAAAACGAGCTATCTCTATGCGTACGTCCATGTGCTTGTCTTCACATCCATGTATGGCCACAGATATAGCTCGAAACATGCAATTTCCATCGCCATGAATACCAACACATTGCATGTGCCAGGGACATCCGAACAATGCAGGTTTCATGTCATACAGCGAAAATGGCCGCTGAAGCCTGAATACACCATGTGCAACAGAACAGATATGTGTTGGTCCAGATCGATGATAATCTTGACAATCACCATCTCTATCATCTGCCTCGTCCAAAACCTCTGGCAGAAAGAGCATGTATGTACACTGTACAATGTTGTTGCTCAAGTAGTGAACTGAGCGAATACTTTGTTGCACCACAGTGAACCTTCTTCCACAAGCATCCTCATCCCTTACTAAAATGTCAAAATGACACTCAGCACACACAATGTGAAAACGTGCGGACGTCACACTTCCATACCCACACTTAAACATGAGGGTTTGATCATTGTGCCACACAAACATGGCACAATCCATCATTGCACAGAACAACAACATCTCTGTCAACCCACCCCATACACCAACATTACCCATGAAAGCCACATACGACCGTGCATTAGGACAATGGAAGCNACACTACATAACAGTACGAATATACCAAACGCACAATCCTTGCACATGGGCTGCCCACAATGTTACGTGCATGAACACCATATCGTTACACCGTGACGTAAACATATACAACTTTACCGAAAACGAAGTTGCGTTCCATCAACCTCCATCGTCAGCTTCCTTCAGCAGGCTCTCGTCCTACATCGAGCGTATCAATTCCAAAAACATCGGACTTTCGGTACACCATAAGTAGTAGGTACTCAGCATATTTAACAATGAACAGCACCGGTAACTTTCGAGCGAATGCAGCAACAACCTATCCACGTGTCTACTAAATTATGGCATGATTCCGCAAATGGCAAACTGTTGCGTACAGATCCCTCGCGAAAAACACCCGGAATGTCC
The DNA here is from genome assembly GCA_023375785.1 of Penium margaritaceum. Taxonomy (NCBI): domain Eukaryota; kingdom Viridiplantae; phylum Streptophyta; class Zygnematophyceae; order Desmidiales; family Peniaceae; genus Penium; species Penium margaritaceum. Next base: position 23,567 of record SZWC01009392.1, on the reverse strand, counting down.
CAGATCATCGCACGTCGTAACACCGGGCGTCATATAGGCCATGTAGGTCAAAAATCAACGTAGAGGTCAGTGCTCGCCTACCCAAAACACGACGTTCGGTCGACCACTACCAACACGCGAGACAATCTAGCCACGTCATCTAAACATAAATAACTCCCAATAACCTACCCCAAGTGGATGCCACTCGACACCATATAATTATCATTTACCAATGTTGGAACCCATGTATGTCATTCACACACCATTCTCAATTGTGTACCGGACCACCACCATACTATGTTCAAATCCACAATGTTGTACTGAAAAACCCCTTACCATATCTATCACACCCGACGTCCGCATCTTTCCGCTTTCAAGAACCACGGCGGACGACACGTCGGACGTTATGTTCAATGACGGCCACACATGATCGACACGCTGCACTATACGGCACACCGTCTATGTCGAATATTGTTCCGCTGCAATGGTTTTACCCGTTTGTGAATGCAACCTCCGTCAAGAACGTTCAAACGGAGATTCACGAAGGAACCATTTTACAAATACATTAAACTCCATCGTAGGACGGACATAGCACAAATCTGACGGTAAACAGCAATACGTTCACTGGGCACATGCCACATGTCGATGAACAGTCTCCATCTTCAATGACATCGGACTTTGCATGACATGTACAACCTACTCAGCAGTCCACTCTGACAACATCAACCGGACAAAGTCCCTCCGGACTTCTGCAACAACGTCATCACCGTCCGACTCAAGTCCACCTTGGCACCCGAGCACGTCATTGGACAGCAACTGCTGCCACGTCGAACCTCATCTTCCGTCACAACCAAAGAATATCGGGGTTCCCCCCCCCCCAAACCTTTCATTCCTCAACACATACATCACCGGACAATTGAACCGAGAAACCCTACTCATCCCGACGGGAGACTCGAAATCCCAGGCAGATCAGCCATCGGACACTGAACGACGTCGCCATCACCCTTCTACAGAACCTTGTACAACTAAATCCATGTATGCTCATGTACAACTTCACACAAGAGTGATGCGCACATAACGACCCAAGTACATTCCCCTGAACAACTGTCCGGTCTCCTCCTTTATACTTCCGTACGTTTATCGACCCTCGGTACATCACTGCGATGACGACCAAACACCTCAAAATTTCCCTCCTGAGGCGACAGACATCCTTGTGGTTAGCGCCCTGAGTGACCACGACTGCACATGCACACATTCCGGCCCATAATGTCGCACTTCTACCCAAAACCGAAGGTGCTGGCGACCTTGCGGCCACCTCGTCACCGCAAATGTCACACCCCCTCCCGTCAGTTCGTGTGCGGAGTGCCTCACGACTACCGCTGCCGCTGCCTCCGCTCGACCACGCATGGCTCCAATCACGCTACCTCTCCCGACGACGCCACACAACCCAGACCTGCTTCTCATGGACGAGGATGACTTCGCGGAGGAAGTCAGCCTGTGGGATGCGCGCATCGCAACCTTCCTAGAAGATGAAGCTCGGAATCCACTTCTGCTCCAAGAACACGTGTCCAACCATACAGCGAGGTATGTGGAACAATATTCCCTTGTGTGCAATTGTAAACTGCTGCTCGTCCAGCTTAACTTCTAGCATCTACATCCGTCTATCGCCATGTTCTTCAATGTTTTCACAGGACAGAAATTCAACGAGCGTACTCGGGATACAATGCTTGCACCTTCCGCCATATACTACACCTGTTGCATCCAGTAAATCAACAGCACCGCAATCTCTGGCCGGAACTTGAAAGGGAAACATGACCCTTACTGGTACTCTCTCTCTCTCTCTCTCTCTCTCTCTCTTTCTTCCCTCTCTCTCTCTCTCTCTCTCTCTCTCTCTCTCTTTCTTCCCTCTCTCCATCTGTCTTCCCTAAAGCTCTGTTTCATTCTATGCAATTACATCAGCTCTTTCTTGCAGGATGGAACATGGAGCTGGATGACATTGCCCCATGGAATGTAGTGCTTTGCGCATCCGCCATCTACTACATCTCTTGTGAAAAGTACAGCAACCTCATGTCAACGCCACACGCAGTCTTGGACGGCAAGCACTCGCCAATGTGGTTCATTCTCGCAACTCCGGACACGAGTGCCAACTTCTGTGAAGACAAGTCATTCCTGTGGCTTGTGGCCAGTCCAACTCTTCGAGACCTCAAAAATCGACAACTAGCTATGCGCTCACCGAACCCGGAGTGGTCTTATGCCATCATAGATGCCAGGATTCACCACACTCTGTTTCACCATCCTTCATAGAACCGTTGAATCATGAATTCACATGAACTACTTCAAGTCCCTTGCACTCACACCATTCTCAACTTCTGTACTTTTCAAATCTGTCACATGCAGCTCTCTATACACTTTGAATGTTATAAAGGGCCAACAAATGTATGCTCCACCTGTCAGCTTTTGCTTCTTGTCAAGTACTATCTGCTTTGCTTCAGTCTACATCTTCATCATGGGAATGTTGTTTCTACATCACTCATGACAATGCACACACAGTAACATACATATTTGATGTGGATGTTCACAAAAACCATAAATGCAACCCAGACCTATCACTTTGTACTTTCATACACTTTCCTACGTTCCGATGTTTTCTCATACATGACAATGAGGATGACCCACTTCTTGGTGACCTCAGAGCTGTCAGCTCACTAGGTAATCACCCAACCCAGAGTGTCTCTTCTTCCATCATACATGCCAGGTTTCCTCCCATCTATTTGACCGTCCTTCACATGACCGTTGAACTATGGAATTCACATCAACTTCTACAAATGCCTTCTACTGACAGAAATGTGCAAGTTGTATGCTCCATCCACTCATAAGAACTACAGTGAACATGTTGCATTCATTAGTGTCACTTTTGCTTCCATGTAATGTAATCAGAGTTACACACTGAACCAAATATACAGTTCAGTCTCACAGTTGTGTCCGTTCACTCACGATTGCATTCATTTAGGCTCACAACTTCAACATCCAACAAATCTCGCTTCACCATAGACAGGACACACATACGTACATGTTATTCCACTTTGTCTTCAGACCAAACTTGTCACATGCACATGTCAGCAAGAGAGAAACGAACAAAACCTACTACATCAGTTCAGAACAACACATCACAACCTGACATACCACTCAGTTTCTACACAAAGTTACATCATCCTCCTCCTCTTGCCGCCACCACCTTCACCCTCCTCACCCTTGTACATCTCCTCGCCTTGTAAAAACCTTTCCCCATCACTTCTCAGCCCGTTCTGCCGCTGCACACCAAGCCGTGTCAAACTCCGTCTCCCATCAGCAGCCGTGCTAGCAGCATCAACCAGGTCCACAAAAGTGCCCTTTAACGAACGCTGCACCGTCGCCTGCGCCACCTGCTGTTGGGCAGCACCCAGAGTGTTAAAAATTTTCTCTGCCAAAAACTCCATGACCAGCCCTGCCACTTTCCGCAAACTTGATTGAAAACCGGCAGCAGCTACCACTGCTGCCTCACTCACGCTCTTTGCCCNTGTTCTGGCACTGCACGCCAAGCCGTGTCAAACTGTGTCTCCTATCAGCAGCCGTGCTAGCAGCATCAACCAGGTCCACAAAAGTGCCCTTTAACGAACGCTGCACCGTCGCCTGCGCCACCTGCTGTTGGGCAGCACCCAGAGTGTTAAAAATTTTCTCTGCAAAAAACTCCATGACCAGCCCTGCCACTTTTCGCAAACTTGATTGAAAACCGGCAGCAGCTACCACTGCTGCCTCACTCACGCTCTTTGCCCAAAACAGATATGATGGCGACGGTAGACTCGCAATGGAATCTCTGTTCCACCGCGTGTTCCAGAAAGTTGGCTCCCACACAAACCCACGCAACCATGTACTCGATGGAAACTGTTTGTCGTGAAATCGACGCCACACTCCAGCAGGTTCATAACCTTTCAGTCCTTGCTTGCGTTGCCTCCACAACACACAGCCATAATGCGCTATGTTGTCCACAAGCATCTCCAATTCCAGGGGCCACACTTGCCCACCCTCAAAACCATGGTACAGGTACGCATAAAATGCGCTCCCCATGTTCAAGTATCTTCCCCCATAGACAGCAAAGCACCTCACCTGGAACTCCACGTCAACTGCCTTTGGCACATTGTCTGAAAACCGAACCAAGCCAGGACTGTTATTCAACAAACCATTTAAGTTCTGCACCTTGATCCTGCAGAACAACATATCTCATATTAGTCAACACTTCGATATCTGGAAACAACACTCAAGACATGACACAACCACGACAAGCCACTTCCGGTCCAATTCCCTCCACACGAAATTCGTTCGCTCTAGATGTACCCGATCCATTCAACCGCCGAGTTGCATCATGTCCGCCATACACAAAGAATCAAATCACATTTCGCCAACAACCAACATGTCAAAGGAGGTATGCACTAATGTCCACATCATGTACATCATTTACTGCAATGCATACCTTGCATCCTCGCGACATCTTCATCTTCCCATGTCTCTGTCACTTGTGGCTCCAACTCTGCACGAGCCTTCAACTCCCCGCCCGAATCCACACACACCACACGCTTCCGCCTTAATTCTTGCCACTTTCTCTCAAAATCAGACCTCTGCTTCAGGTCGTCTCTCCTCTGTACGGCTGCTGCATCTTGCTTTTCCACAAATTGGTCCTCCTCAGCACTTGGGACTTCTCCCAAAATTTGGGCTTGTCGACTCAACGGAACCTCACACCCACTCTTTCTCCACTCCACCCTCATGTCATGACGCATGAACGAATCTCTTCTCTCCAATCGCTCACACTCTGGCAGGATAGTAAAAAGCTTGCCACCTACTCTGATCACTGTATTGCAGTCTCGGGAAGCTCCACCCTTCGCCATCATCAGCACTGATTCTCCTTCCAAAAAGCCTGCTGCTTCACTCAATTCCACCCACTCCCTCGGATCACGTCCTGTTAATCTCAACGCTTCTTTATGAAATTTTTTTCCCTTCTCTGAAGGGGTCACCAAACTGGGAAACGGAGTTGCTTCCACCACATCTTCCACCACACTTTGCCGAAAGGCTTCCACACCATCTCCACGCAGAGGCCACTGGGGCACAAGGCCAAATGGCGGCGGATCACTTGACACTCGAGCATCCATCGGCAGCACACCAAGTTCCTTCCATGACACAACTTTTCCTAGTGCAGCTGCATGTGCCTTTGCAGCGTTGACGTCCGAAAACCGTCGAAACGTGTCCCCGTACTCGTCTTCCACCACTTCACCCAATCTGTAACGGTCCAAAGGAGGCATGGCCGCCACCTGTTGCATAGTGTATCCTGTTGGTGGTGTCTCCAAAGGTAAGCGCTCTTCACAAATCCTCCTTGTTCTCATCTTTCTGGCCTTCTTCAGTCCCTCCTCCATATCATCACGATACTTCTTTGCCGCTTCTTCTTCCATTAATCTTCGAGACGCAATTGTTGGCCTTGGCGTACTGGTCCCGGGAACTTGGTGAGTTCTGTGAACAACGCCGTGAAATGTGCTGGCAGGCGGCCTAGCCTCCTCATCACCTCCGGCTCCTCGCACACTTGCCCCATCGCCTCCCACTCCTACGGCAGATGGCGATGCGGCATCAGAATCATGACTCCCGCCAACTTGACTACCAACGTCTTCCATGGCTCGCCCGCATAACACGGAACAAGGACGTCATACTTGAGACGGACGTGTCAACTTTTTCTGAAATACACCACGTGATGTCGCTTCAGGCAGCTCCTCTCCAACCATTCCGCCCGCTCTGCAGCGGGGAGCGGGTGCTCCCCGCTAATGACACTGAACCACACTTGTGGAACCCAAACACGAATCTTAGCACTCCTGAACGTACTCGTTCACAACCATGAACCAAGCCCTGTCCCTGCTCGAGTACGAACACAACTCCATACTTTTTGCATTTTAACGCGTTCACAAGAAAGTTCTCTCCATGTCACCTAATATGTAACATTCCTCTTCAGAGTACCCTCATGTCATGTTATGTGTACCACTGACCGAAATTCCTCTTTTCTATCATTCCAAAAATTATTACTTTAAATACTATGTATACTATGTAACCCATTGCACCCTTGTGTGCAAATTTCCACTTGTTTTTTTTTTTTACCTCTGGTCGTAACCGACTGAGGTGGGGGGGGCTACCTCAGCACCAAAGAAGCCCGGGGGTTGAACCCGGCCCCCCAAGAAACTATGTAAGGTGGCTCGTAAATGCCGGGGTGCTTCCACCAGAGGGTGAAACGAGAGCTTAAGAATAGATGACAGTCTTTGTTGAAGGGGAGGTAGTCAGTGTAAAGTGCGGCAGCAAAGTCATCCTCGATGGTTTTCAGCTTGGCCTTAGCCCGTCTGGAGTTTTTTTGCAGGAGCAAGGCTGAAACTAACCAAATGTGTTGTTGGAAGGCGGTTGGAAATAGCGCAATGATCTTATCCGCAGGGGAAGAGCACGGGTCGGGCAGCTAAGAGATTATTTTAAAGGTCACATTTATCCCTATGTTTCCAGTTCATTACACCATCCGAAGGTACTTTCAACGCTCATTCCACAGGACACACCATTCTCACGGAATATTCCTTTCAATAATGATTTCTACGAGTTAAAACACGATATATATAACTACCTTGAATCCACCTCTTATACCAGGTTTGAACGCTTTTCAGTCCAATAATTTACGTGTAGTGTGGTAGTGTCACGGCAACCGGACAAAGGGGCCACGTGGTTCGAACCGGGTCACCTGGGACTGTGGGCGGTGAGACAAGATGGATTGAGGGTCGGAGACCCTCAACCACCGTGGTTTTGACCTAGTCGGCCAAGGGTGTAGTAGCTTTCCACATGGTGAGATACGACATAACCTTAAACACGCCTTGCCTCTAGTTCCTTGTATTTTAATGAGCCCCCAAATCTTGAGCGACTAATGCAATGTACCTACCTCACATTCAAAAGAAAAGAAGAAGTCTCACCCTGCTCTCTAAATATATCAGTAAGGAGGCCATCAATAAAAGCTTGGATAATCATGTAAAATACTATATTACCGGGTACTTAGTGATAATGTAACACGGCGGGTGAAACGGGGTGCGAGCCTCTGTGGGTGAGTGAGCCCTCGGGACCCGATTGCTCATCGCAATCACGCAGGTTGGTCGTGGAGATAAACTTCGCCGTTGAAGTGTCGTCTCTCACGAATGACTCCTCTTACAAGTATGCCCCGACCAAGGTCGGGGCGCGGAGTCCATTCTCGTCATAGGGCAACCCAAGAGGGAGGATGGAGGATATTATTCTATCCGTCCATTTTGTCGGCGGGTTGACGCGGTTCGACTAGATACATTTCTCTCGTCGAGTCAACCCGTTACACAATATTATGTTGTCCACGTGGAAACCCTAAGTTTCCGGCTTGATTAGGGATGGGGAGGTGGTGGCAAAATATCCTCGCGCGTGCGAGGGTATTTTGCCACCATTCGGCGCCCCTCGTCCGATGGCGTGGTCAACACATTTATAAAAACGTGTTCGCCACGCCACCGAGTGGTTGTCCACTACGTTTTTCGCTTATCGCTTTCTCCCCTAATGTTCGCCACGCCACCGAGTGTTCGGCGCCCCAAGCTCGTTGCTTGATGTTATGGAGCTCAAGCAAAAGCTCAATGCGTGGCTTCCAAGTGGCTAAGTCCATGTGCTTGGATGAGCCCAACTTGGGATAATCACTGAGGCGCTTTACAGCCTTCGAGATCTCTGCGCCCAATGCTGCATCATCATCCTCAGGGTGTTTCTCGCTTATCGCTTTCTCAGCCTGATGAAGACGATGAGAGCCGCTCGGGCCCATCGATCGATCATCATGGGTGTCACCCGTAAGACTGTGAGAATCATCGTGTGATGGATGCTTAGCTTTGCGACCCTGGGATGGGTGGGCGGGATCAGGCTTGTCG
>SZWC01009391.1:69986-86581 GCA_023375785.1 Penium margaritaceum | reverse complement strand
ACAACTCCGGCACAACTCTGGCACAACTCTGGCACAACTCTGGCACAACTCTGGCACAACATTGGCACAACTCTGGCACAACTCTGGCACATCTCTCGCACAACCCTGGCACAACTCTGGCACAACTCCAGCACAACTCTGGCACAACTCTGGCACAACTCTGGAACAAATCTGGCACAACACTGGCAAAACTCAGACACAACTCTGGCACGATTCTGGCACAAGTCTGGCACAACTCTAGCACAACTCTGGCACAACTCTGGCACAGCTCGGGCACAACTCTGTTACAACTCTGCCACATTTCTGGCACAACTCTGGCACAACTCAGGCACTTCACTGGCACAAATCTGGCACAACTCTAGCACAAATGTGTCATAACTCAGGCACAACTGTGCTAAAAATCTGGCACAACTCTGGCACAACTCTAGCACAACTTTGACAAAACTCTGGCACAACTCTGGTACAACACTGGCACAATTCTTGCACAACTTTGGAACAACTCTGGGAGACCTCTAGCACAACTCTGGCACAACTCTCGCACAACTCTGGCACATCGCTCGCATAACTCTGGCACAACAATGGCAGAACTCTGGTACAACTATGGCACAACTCTGGCACAACTCTGACACAAGTCTGGCACAACTCGAGTAGAACTCTCGCACAACTCTGGCACAAATCTGGCACAACTGTGGAATAACTCTGGTACAAGTCTGCCACAACTCTGGCACAACGTTTGTACAACTCTGTCACAACTTTGGCAAAACTCTGGAAATACTCTTCTGGCACAACTCTGGCACAACTATGGCACAGCTCTGGCACAATTCTGGCACAACACTGGCACAACTGTCGCACAACTCTGGCACAACTCTGGCACAACTCTGCCACGGCTCTGGACCAACTCTGGCACAACTCTGGCACAACTCTGGCACAACCCAGGTACAACTCTGGCACAACTCCGACACAACTCTGGCACAACTCTGGCACAACCCTGGTACAACTCTTGAACAACTCTGTCAACACTTTGGCATAACTCTGGAAATACTCTGGCAACATTCTGGCACAACTCTGGCACAACTCTGGCACAACTCTGGCACAACTCTGGCACAACTCTGGCACAACTCTTGCACAACTCTGGCACAATTCTGGCACAACTCTGGCACAACTCCGGCACAACTCTGGCACAACTCTGGCACAACTCTGGGACAACTCTGGCACAACACTGGCATAACTCTGGCACAACTCTGGCACAACTCTGGCATAAATCTGGCACAACTCTGTAACGACTCTGGCACAACTCTGGCACAACTCTAGGACAACTCTGGCACAACACTGGCATAACTCTGGCACAACTCTGGCACAACTCTGGCATAAATCTGGCACAACTCTGTAACGACTCTGGCACAACTCTGGCACAACTCTAGGACAACTCTGGCACAACACTGGCATAACTCTGGCACAACTCTGGCACAACTCTGGCATAAATCTGGCACAACTCTGTAACGACTCTGGCACAACTCTGGCACAACTCTAGGACAACTCTGGCACAACACTGGCATAACTCTGGCACAACTCTGGCACAACTCTGGCATAAATCTGGCACAACTCTGTAACGACTCTGGCACAACTCTGGCACAACTCTAGGACAACTCTGGCACAACACTGGCATAACTCTGGCACAACTCTGGCACAACTCTGGCATAAATCTGGCACAACTCTGTAACGACTCTGGCACAACTCTGGCACAACTCTAGGACAACTCTGGCACAACACTGGCATAACTCTGGCACAACTCTGGCACAACTCTGGCATAAATCTGGCACAACTCTGTAACGACTCTGGCACAACTCTGGCACAACTCTAGGACAACTCTGGCACAACACTGGCATAACTCTGGCACAACTCTGGCACAACTCTGGCATAAATCTGGCACAACTCTGTAACGACTCTGGCACAACTCTGGCACAACTCTAGGACAACTCTGGCACAACACTGGCATAACTCTGGCACAACTCTGGCACAACTCTGGCACAACTCTGGCACAACTCTGGCACAACTCTGGCGCGACTCTAGCACAACGCTGGAACATTGCTGGAACAACTCTGGAACATCTCTTGCACAAGTCTGGCACAACTCTGGTACAACTCTGGCACAACTCTAGCACAACTCTGGAACAACTCTCGGAGAACTCTGGCAAAACTCTGGAACGACTCTGGCATAACTCTGGCACAATCCTTGCACAATCCTGGCACAATCCTGGCACAACTCTGGCACAACTCTGGCACAATTCTGGCACAGCTCTGGCACAACTCTGCCACAACTCTGGAACAACTCTGGCACAACTCTGGCACAACTCTGGCACAATTCTGGCATTACTCTGCTACAACTTTGGCACAACTCTTGTACAACTCTGGCACAACTCTGGAACATTTCTGGCACAACTCTGGCACAACTCTGGCACAACTCTGAGACAACGCTGGCACAACTCTGGCACAACTTTGGAAAAACTCTGGCACATTTCTGGAACAACTCTGGCACAACTCTGGCACAACTCTGGCACAATCCTTGCACCATTCCTGGCACAATCCTGGCACAACTCGCACAACTCTGGCACAACTCTTCTACAACTTTGGCACAACTCTGAAACAACTATTTCACAACTCTGGCACAACTCTGGCACAACTCTAGCAGAAATCTTGCACAAATCTGCCTTAACTCTGAAATAATACTGGCAAAACTCTGGCACAACTCTGGCATTATTCTAGCACAACTCTGGAACAAATCTGGGACAAATCTGGCACAACTCTGGCACAACCCTGGCACAACTCTGGCACAACTCTGGCACAACTCTGGCACAACACTGGCACACCTCTGGCACAACTCTTGCACAATCATGGCCGAATCCTTGCACAATCCTGGCACAACCCCAGAACAACTCTGGCACAACTCTGACACAACTCTGGCACAACTCTGGCACAACTTTAACACAACTCTGGCAAACCTCTGGCACAATTCTGGCATAACTCTGAAACAACTCTGCCACAACTCTGGCACAACTTTGGCACAACTCTTGCACAACTCTGACACAACTCTTGCACAACTCTGGCACAACTCCAACACAACTCTGGCACAACTCTCGCGTAACTCTGACACAACTCTGGCACAACTCTGGCACAAATCTGGCACAACTCTGGCACAACCCTGGCACAAATCTGGCACAACTCCGGCACACCTCTGGCACAACTCTGGCAAACATCTGGCACAACTCTGGGATATTTCTGGCACAACTCTGGCACAAAACGGGCACAACTCTAGCACAACTCTGGCACAAGTCTGGCACAACTCTGGCACAAAACGGGCACAACTCTAGCACAACTCTGGCACAAGTCTGGCACAACTCTGGCACAAAACGGGCACAACTCTAGCACAACTCTGGCACAAGTCTGGCACAACTCTGGCACAAAACGGGCACAACTCTAGCACAACTCTGGCACAAGTCTGGCACAACTCTGGCACAAAACGGGCACAACTCTAGCACAACTCTGGCACAAGTCTGGCACAACTCTGGCACAAAACGGGCACAACTCTAGCACAACTCTGGCACAAGTCTGGCACAACTCTGGCACAAAACGGGCACAACTCTAGCACAACTCTGGCACAAGTCTGGCACAACTCTGGCACAAAACGGGCACAACTCTAGCACAACTCTGGCACAAGTCTGGCACAACTCTGGCACAAAACGGGCACAACTCTAGCACAACTCTGGCACAAGTCTGGCACAACTCTGGCACAAAACGGGCACAACTCTAGCACAACTCTGGCACAAGTCTGGCACAACTCTGGCACAAAACGGGCACAACTCTAGCACAACTCTGGCACAAGTCTGGCACAACTCTGGCACAAAACGGGCACAACTCTAGCACAACTCTGGCACAAGTCTGGCACAACTCTGGCACAAAACGGGCACAACTCTAGCACAACTCTGGCACAAGTCTGGCACAACTCTGGCACAAAACGGGCACAACTCTAGCACAACTCTGGCACAAGTCTGGCACAACTCTGGCACAAAACGGGCACAACTCTAGCACAACTCTGGCACAAGTCTGGCACAACTCTGGCACAAAACGGGCACAACTCTAGCACAACTCTGGCACAAGTCTGGCACAACTCTGGCACAAAACGGGCACAACTCTAGCACAACTCTGGCACAAGTCTGGCACAACTCTGGCACAAAACGGGCACAACTCTAGCACAACTCTGGCACAAGTCTGGCACAACTCTGGCACAAAACGGGCACAACTCTAGCACAACTCTGGCACAAGTCTGGCACAACTCTGGCACAAAACGGGCACAACTCTAGCACAACTCTGGCACAAGTCTGGCACAACTCTGGCACAAAACGGGCACAACTCTAGCACAACTCTGGCACAAGTCTGGCACAACTCTGGCACAAAACGGGCACAACTCTAGCACAACTCTGGCACAAGTCTGGCACAACTCTGGCACAAAACGGGCACAACTCTAGCACAACTCTGGCACAAGTCTGGCACAACTCTGGCACAAAACGGGCACAACTCTAGCACAACTCTGGCACAAGTCTGGCACAACTCTGGCACAAAACGGGCACAACTCTAGCACAACTCTGGCACAAGTCTGGCACAACTCTGGCACAAAACGGGCACAACTCTAGCACAACTCTGGCACAAGTCTGGCACAACTCTGGCACAAAACGGGCACAACTCTAGCACAACTCTGGCACAAGTCTGGCACAACTCTGGCACAAAACGGGCACAACTCTAGCACAACTCTGGCACAAGTCTGGCACAACTCTGGCACAAAACGGGCACAACTCTAGCACAACTCTGGCACAAGTCTGGCACAACTCTGGCACAAAACGGGCACAACTCTAGCACAACTCTGGCACAAGTCTGGCACAACTCTGGCACAAAACGGGCACAACTCTAGCACAACTCTGGCACAAGTCTGGCACAACTCTGGCACAAAACGGGCACAACTCTAGCACAACTCTGGCACAAGTCTGGCACAACTCTGGCACAAAACGGGCACAACTCTAGCACAACTCTGGCACAAGTCTGGCACAACTCTGGCACAAAACGGGCACAACTCTAGCACAACTCTGGCACAAGTCTGGCACAACTCTGGCACAAAACGGGCACAACTCTAGCACAACTCTGGCACAAGTCTGGCACAACTCTGGCACAAAACGGGCACAACTCTAGCACAACTCTGGCACAAGTCTGGCACAACTCTGGCACAAAACGGGCACAACTCTAGCACAACTCTGGCACAAGTCTGGCACAACTCTGGCACAAAACGGGCACAACTCTAGCACAACTCTGGCACAAGTCTGGCACAACTCTGGCACAAAACGGGCACAACTCTAGCACAACTCTGGCACAAGTCTGGCACAACTCTGGCACAAAACGGGCACAACTCTAGCACAACTCTGGCACAAGTCTGGCACAACTCTGGCACAAAACGGGCACAACTCTAGCACAACTCTGGCACAAGTCTGGCACAACTCTGGCACAAAACGGGCACAACTCTAGCACAACTCTGGCACAAGTCTGGCACAACTCTGGCACAAAACGGGCACAACTCTAGCACAACTCTGGCACAAGTCTGGCACAACTCTGGCACAAAACGGGCACAACTCTAGCACAACTCTGGCACAAGTCTGGCACAACTCTGGCACAAAACGGGCACAACTCTAGCACAACTCTGGCACAAGTCTGGCACAACTCTGGCACAAAACGGGCACAACTCTAGCACAACTCTGGCACAAGTCTGGCACAACTCTGGCACAAAACGGGCACAACTCTAGCACAACTCTGGCACAAGTCTGGCACAACTCTGGCACAAAACGGGCACAACTCTAGCACAACTCTGGCACAAGTCTGGCACAACTCTGGCACAAAACGGGCACAACTCTAGCACAACTCTGGCACAAGTCTGGCACAACTCTGGTACAACTCTGGCACAACTCTAGGACAACTCTGGCACAACGCTGGCGCAACTCCGGCACAACTCTGGGACAACTCTGCCCCGACTCTGGCACAACTCTGGCACAACTCTGCCACAACTCTGGCACAACTCTGGCACAACTCTGGCACAACTCTGGCGCAACTCTAGGACAACTCTGGGACAACTCTGGGACAACTCTGGCACAACTCTGGTACAACACTGGCACAACTCTGGCACAACTCTCCCACAATCATGGAAAAATCCTGGCACAAACCTGGCACAACCCCAGCACAACTCTGGCACAACACTGGCACAACTCTGGCACAACTCTGGCACAACTCTGGCACAACTCTGGCACAACTCTAGCACAACTCTGGCACAAGTCTGGCAAAACAATAGAACACCTCTGGAACAACTCTGGCACAACTCTGGCACAACTCTGGTAAACGTTTTCACAACTCTGGCATAACTCTGCCACAACTCTGGAACAACTCTGGCACAACTCTGGCACAACTCTGGCACAACTCTGGCACAACTCTGGCACATCTCTGGCACAACGTTGGAACAACTCTGGCACAATTCTGCCACAATCATGGCACAATCCTGGCACAACCCCGGAACAACTCTGGCACAACACTGGCACAACTCTAGCACAACCCTGGCACAACTCTGGCACAATTCGGGCACAACTTTGGAACAAATCTGGCACATTTCTGGCACAACTCTGGCACAAATCTTGCACAACTCTGGCACAACTCTGGCACATCTCTTGCACAACTCTGGCAAAACCCTGGCACAACTCTCCCTTAACTCTGGTACAACTCTGGCACAACTCTGGCACAAATCTTGCACAACTCTGGCACAACTCTGGCACATCTCTTGCACAACTCTGGCAAAACCCTGGCACAACTCTCCCTTAACTCTGGTACAACTCTGGCAAAACTCTGGCACAACTCTGGCACAACTCTGGCACACCTCTGGAACAACTCTGGCAAAACACTGGCACAACTGGAACATCTCTGGCACAAATCTGGCACAAATCTAGCACAACTCTGGCACAAATCTGGCACAACTCTGGCACAACTCCGGCACAATCCTTGCACAATCCTTGAACAATCCTGGCACAGTTTTGGCACAACTTTGCCACAACTGTGGCACACCTCTGGCACAACACTGGCACACCTCTAGCACAACTCTGGCACAACTTTGGCACAACTCTGGCACAACTCTGGCACAACTCTGGCACAACTCTGCCACAACTCTGCCACAACTCTGGCACAACACTGGAAAAACTCTGGCACAACTCTAGCACAACTCTGATACATCGCTCGGACAACTCTGGCACATCTCTGGCAACACTCTGGCACAACTCTGGCACAACTCTGGCACAACCCTGGCACAATTCTGGCACGACTCTGGCACAACTCTGGCACAACTCTGGCACAACTCTTGCACAACTCTGGCACTACGCTGGCACAATTCTGGCACAACTCGGGCATTATTCTGCCACAACTCTGGCAAAACTCTTGCACAACTCTGGCACAACACTAGCACAACTCTAGCACATCTGAGGCAAAACTCTGGCACAACTCTAGCACAATTCTGGCACAACTTTGGCACAACTCTAGCACGACTCTGGCACAATCCTTGCACATCTCTGGCACAACTCTGCCTTAACCCTGGCACAACACTCGCACAACTATGGCACAACTCTGGCAAAACTCTGGCAGAAAACTGGCACATCTCTGGCACAACTCTGGCCCAACTCCAGCACAACTCTGGCACAAGTCTGGCACAAGTCTGGAACAACTCTGGCACAATCCTTGCACAATCGTGGTACAGTTCTGGCACAACTCTGGCACAACTGTGGCTTAACTCTGGCACGACTCTAGCACAACTCTGGCACAACCCTGGCACAACTCTGGCACAACTCAGTAACAACCCTGGCACAACTCTGCCACAACTCTGCCACAACTCTGGCACAATTATGGCACAACTCTTGCACAACTCTGGAACAACTTTGGGAGAACTCTGGCACAACTCTGGCACAACTCTGGCACAACTCTGGCACAACTCTGGAACATCTCTGGCACAACTCTGGCACAACTCTAGCACAACTCTGGCACAACTCTGGCACAACTCCGGCACAACTCTGGCACAATCCATGCACAATCCTGGCACAACTTTGGCACAACTCTGGCTCACCTCTGCCACAACTCTAGCACAAATCTGGCAACACTCTGGCACAACTATGGCACATATCTGGCACAACTCTGGTTCAACTCTCGCACAACTCTGGCACACATATGGCACAACTCTGGCACAACTCTAGCACAACTCTGGCACAACTCTGGCACAACTCTGGCACAACTCTAAACTCTGGCACAAATCCGGCAGAATTCTGGCACAACTCTGGCACAAATCTGGCGGAACTCTGGCACAACTCTGGCATAACTCCGGCACAACTCTGTTACAACTATGGCACAACTCTGGCACGACTCTGGCACAACTCTGGCACAACTCTAAACTCTGGCATAAATCCGGCAGAATTCTGGCACAACTCTGGCACAAATCTGGCGGAACTCTGGCACAACTCTGGCATAACTCTGGCACATCTCTGTGAGAATTATTTCACAACTCTGACACAACTCTGGCATAACTGTGGCACAACTCTGGCAAAACTCTGGCACAACTCTGGCACAATTCTGGCAGAAGTCTTGCACACATCTGGCACAATTCTGGCACAACTTTGGCACAACTCTGTTACAACTATGGCACAACCCTGCCACAACTCTGACACAACTCAGTTAAAACTATGGCACAACTCTGTTACAACTCTGACAGAACTCTGGCAGAACTCTAGCACAACCATGGAACAACTTTGGCACAACTCTGGCACAACTTTGGCACAACTCTGGTACAACTCTGGCACAAATCTGACACAACTTTGGCACAACTCTGGCAAAACTCTGGCACAACTCTGGCTAAACTCTGGCACAATTCTGGCACAAATCTGGAACAACTCTGGCACAACTCTTGCACAATACTTGCACAATCCTGGCACAATCCTGGCACAACTTTGGCACAAGTCTGCCTCAACTCTGGCACAAATCTGGAACAACTCTGGCACAACTCTTGCACAATACTTGCACAATCCTGGCACAATCCTGGCACAACTTTGGCACAAGTCTGCCTCAACTCTGGCACAAATCCGGCACAATTCTCCCTCAACTCTGGCACATCTCTGGCACATCTGTGGCACAAATTTGGCACAACTCTGGCACAACTCTGGCACAACTCTTGCAAACCTCTGCCACAACTCTAGCACAAATCTTGCAAAATTGTGGCCCAACTCTTGCACAACTCGCGCACAACTCTGGCACAACTCATGCACAAGTCTGGCACAACTCTGGCACAACTCTGGCACAAATCTGGCATGACTCTGGCACAACTCTGTTACAACTATGGCACAACTCTGGCACAACTCTGACAAAACTCTGGCACAACTCTGGCACAATACTGGCACAACTCTGGCTCAACTCTGGCATAACTCTGGCACAACTCTGTTACAACTATGGCACAACTCTGGCACAACTCTGACAAAACTCTGGCACAACTCTGGCACAATACTGGCACAACTCTGGCTCAACTCTGGCATAACTCTGAAACAACTCTGGCAAAACTCTGTCACAAATCTTGCAGTTCTCTTGCACAACTCTGGCACAACTCTGGCACAACTTTGGCACAAATCTGGCACGACTCTGTTACAACTATGGCACAACTCTGGCACAACTCTTTTACAACTATGGCACAACTCTGTCACAAATCTTGCAGTTCTCTTGCACAACTCTGGCACAACTCTGGCACAACTTTGGCACAAATCTGGCACGACTCTGTTACAACTATGGCACAACTCTGGCACAACTCTTTTACAACTATGGCACAACTCTGTCACAACTCGGACACAACTCTGGCACACCTCTGGCACAACCAGGACACAACTTTGGCACAACTCTGGCACAACTTTGGCACAACTCTGGCACAACTCTGGCTCAATTATGGCACATCTTTGGCAGAAATCAGGAAATACTCTGGAACAACTATGGCACAACTCTGCCACAACTCTGGCTTAACTCTGGCACAACTCTGGCACAACTCTCGCACAACACTGGCACAACTCTGGCACAACTCTGGCACAACTCTGGCATAACTCTGGCACAACTCTGGCACAACTCTGGCACAACTTTGGGACAACTCTGGCACAACTCTGGCACACCTCAGGCATAACTCTGGCACAACTCTGGCACAACTCTGGCCTAACTCTGGCACAACTCTGGCCTAACTATGGCACAACTTTGCCACAACACTGACAACTCTGGCATAACTCTGGCACAACCCTGGCACAACTCTGGCACAACTCTGACACAACTCTGGCACAACTCCGGCACAATTTTCCCTCGTCTCTGAACAACTCTAACACAACTCTGGCACGACTCTGGCACAACTCTGGCACAACTCTGGACCAACTCTGGCACAACTCTGGCAAAACTCTGGCACAACGTTGGCACAACTCTGCTAAAAGTCTGGCACAACTATGGCACAACTCTGGCACAACTCTGGCAGAACTCTGGCTTAACTCTGGCACAACTTTGGCAAAATTCTGGCATAGCTCTGGCACAAATATGGCACAACTCTAGCACAACTCTGGCACAACAATGGCACAACTCTAGCACAACTCTTGCACAACTCTGGCACAACTCTGTTACAACTTTGGCACAACTCTGGCACATCTCTGGCACAACTCTGACACAACTCTGGCAGAACCCTGGCACAACTCTGGCTCAACTCTGGCACAACTCTGGCACAACTCTAGCACAACTCTGGCACAACTTTGGCACAAATCTGGCAAAACTCTGGCACAAATATGACACACCTCTGGCACAAAATTGGCACAACTCTGGAAAATGTCTGGCACAACTGTGGCATAACTCTGGCACCACTCTGGCAGAACTCTGGCACAACTCTGGCACAACACTGGCAGAACTCTGGCAGATTTCTGGCACAAATCTGGCAGAACTCTTGCACAACTCTGGCATAACTCCGGCACAACCCTCTTACAAATATGGCACAACTCTGGCACAACTCTGGAACAACTCTGACACAACTCTGATACAACTCTGGAACAACTTTGGCACAACTCTGGCACAACTCCGGCACAATTCTCCCTCAACTCTGGCACATCTCTGGCACAACTCCGGCACAATTCTCCCTCAACTCTGGCACATCTCTGGCACAACTCCGGCACAATTCTCCCTCAACTCTGGCACATCTCTGGCACAACTCCGGCACAATTCTCCCTCAACTCTGGCACATCTCTGGCACAACTCCGGCACAATTCTCCCTCAACTCTGGCACATCTCTGGCACAACTCCGGCACAATTCTCCCTCAACTCTGGCACATCTCTGGCACAACTCCGGCACAATTCTCCCTCAACTCTGGCACATCTCTGGCACAACTCCGGCACAATTCTCCCTCAACTCTGGCACATCTCTGGCACAACTCCGGCACAATTCTCCCTCAACTCTGGCACATCTCTGGCACAACTCCGGCACAATTCTCCCTCAACTCTGGCACATCTCTGGCACAACTCCGGCACAATTCTCCCTCAACTCTGGCACATCTCTGGCACAACTCCGGCACAATTCTCCCTCAACTCTGGCACATCTCTGGCACAACTCCGGCACAATTCTCCCTCAACTCTGGCACATCTCTGGCACAACTCCGGCACAATTCTCCCTCAACTCTGGCACATCTCTGGCACAACTCCGGCACAATTCTCCCTCAACTCTGGCACATCTCTGGCACAACTCCGGCACAATTCTCCCTCAACTCTGGCACATCTCTGGCACAACTCCGGCACAATTCTCCCTCAACTCTGGCACATCTCTGGCACAACTCCGGCACAATTCTCCCTCAACTCTGGCACATCTCTGGCACAACTCCGGCACAATTCTCCCTCAACTCTGGCACATCTCTGGCACAACTCCGGCACAATTCTCCCTCAACTCTGGCACATCTCTGGCACAACTCCGGCACAATTCTCCCTCAACTCTGGCACATCTCTGGCACAACTCCGGCACAATTCTCCCTCAACTCTGGCACATCTCTGGCACAACTCCGGCACAATTCTCCCTCAACTCTGGCACATCTCTGGCACAACTCCGGCACAATTCTCCCTCAACTCTGGCACATCTCTGGCACAACTCCGGCACAATTCTCCCTCAACTCTGGCACATCTCTGGCACAACTCCGGCACAATTCTCCCTCAACTCTGGCACATCTCTGGCACAACTCCGGCACAATTCTCCCTCAACTCTGGCACATCTCTGGCACAACTCCGGCACAATTCTCCCTCAACTCTGGCACATCTCTGGCACAACTCCGGCACAATTCTCCCTCAACTCTGGCACATCTCTGGCACAACTCCGGCACAATTCTCCCTCAACTCTGGCACATCTCTGGCACAACTCCGGCACAATTCTCCCTCAACTCTGGCACATCTCTGGCACAACTCCGGCACAATTCTCCCTCAACTCTGGCACATCTCTGGCACAACTCCGGCACAATTCTCCCTCAACTCTGGCACATCTCTGGCACAACTCCGGCACAATTCTCCCTCAACTCTGGCACATCTCTGGCACAACTCCGGCACAATTCTCCCTCAACTCTGGCACATCTCTGGCACAACTCCGGCACAATTCTCCCTCAACTCTGGCACATCTCTGGCACAACTCCGGCACAATTCTCCCTCAACTCTGGCACATCTCTGGCACAACTCCGGCACAATTCTCCCTCAACTCTGGCACATCTCTGGCACAACTCCGGCACAATTCTCCCTCAACTCTGGCACATCTCTGGCACAACTCCGGCACAATTCTCCCTCAACTCTGGCACATCTCTGGCACAACTCCGGCACAATTCTCCCTCAACTCTGGCACATCTCTGGCACAACTCCGGCACAATTCTCCCTCAACTCTGGCACATCTCTGGCACAACTCCGGCACAATTCTCCCTCAACTCTGGCACATCTCTGGCACAACTCCGGCACAATTCTCCCTCAACTCTGGCACATCTCTGGCACAACTCCGGCACAATTCTCCCTCAACTCTGGCACATCTCTGGCACAACTCCGGCACAATTCTCCCTCAACTCTGGCACATCTCTGGCACAACTCCGGCACAATTCTCCCTCAACTCTGGCACATCTCTGGCACAACTCCGGCACAATTCTCCCTCAACTCTGGCACATCTCTGGCACAACTCCGGCACAATTCTCCCTCAACTCTGGCACATCTCTGGCACAACTCCGGCACAATTCTCCCTCAACTCTGGCACATCTCTGGCACAACTCCGGCACAATTCTCCCTCAACTCTGGCACATCTCTGGCACAACTCCGGCACAATTCTCCCTCAACTCTGGCACATCTCTGGCACAACTCCGGCACAATTCTCCCTCAACTCTGGCACATCTCTGGCACAACTCCGGCACAATTCTCCCTCAACTCTGGCACATCTCTGGCACAACTCCGGCACAATTCTCCCTCAACTCTGGCACATCTCTGGCACAACTCCGGCACAATTCTCCCTCAACTCTGGCACATCTCTGGCACAACTCCGGCACAACTCTGGTACAACTCTGGCAGAACCCTGGCACAACTCTGGCACAACTCTGGCACAACTCTGGCACAATTGTGGCAGTTCTGGCACAACTCTCGCACATCTATGGCACAACTCTGGCACAGCTATGGCACAACTCTGGCATAACTCTGGGAGAACTCTAGCACAACTCTGGCACAACTCTGGCACAACTCTGGCACATTGCTCGCACAAGTCTGGCAGAACTCTGGTACAACTATGGCACAACTCTGGCACAATTCTGACACAACTCTGGCACAACTCGGGTAGAACTCTGGCACAACTCTGGCCCAATTCTGGCAAAACGTTTGCACAACTCTGTCACAACTTTGGCAAAACTCTGGAAATACTCTGGAACAACTATGGCACAACTCTTGGACAACTCTAGCACAACTCTGGCACAACTCTGGCACAACTCCAGCACAACTATGGAACAACTCTGGCACAACTCTTGCACAGCTATGGCACAACTCTGGCATAACTCTGGCACAACTCTGGCACAATTCTGGCAGAACTCTGGCACAACTCAGGCACAACTCTGCCACGACTCTGGATCAACTCTGGCACAACTCTGGCACAACTCCGGCACAACTCTGGCACAACTCTGGCACAACCCTGGCACAACTCTGGCACAACTCTGGCACAACTCTTATACAACTCTGGCACGACTCTGGCACAACTCTGGCACAACTCTTATACAACTCTGGCACGACTCTGGCACAACTCTGGCACAACTCTTATACAACTCTGGCACGACTCTGGCACAACTCTGGCACAACTCTTATACAACTCTGGCACGACTCTGGCACAACTCTGGCACAACTCTTATACAACTCTGGCACGACTCTGGCACAACTCTGGCACAACTCTTATACAACTCTGGCACGACTCTGGCACAACTCTGGCACAACTCTTATACAACTCTGGCACGACTCTGGCACAACTCTGGCACAACTCTTATACAACTCTGGCACGACTCTGGCACAACTCTGGCACAACTCTTATACAACTCTGGCACGACTCTGGCACAACTCTGGCACAACTCTTATACAACTCTGGCACGACTCTGGCACAACTCTGGCACAACTCTTATACAACTCTGGCACGACTCTGGCACAACTCTGGCACAACTCTTATACAACTCTGGCACGACTCTGGCACAACTCTGGCACAACTCTTATACAACTCTGGCACGACTCTGGCACAACTCTGGCACAACTCTTATACAACTCTGGCACGACTCTGGCACAACTCTGGCACAACTCTTATACAACTCTGGCACGACTCTGGCACAACTCTGGCACAACTCTTATACAACTCTGGCACGACTCTGGCACAACTCTGGCACAACTCTTATACAACTCTGGCACGACTCTGGCACAACTCTGGCACAACTCTTATACAACTCTGGCACGACTCTGGCACAACTCTGGCACAACTCTTATACAACTCTGGCACGACTCTGGCACAACTCTGGCACAACTCTTATACAACTCTGGCACGACTCTGGCACAACTCTGGCACAACTCTTATACAACTCTGGCACGACTCTGGCACAACTCTGGCACAACTCTTATACAACTCTGGCACGACTCTGGCACAACTCTGGCACAACTCTTATACAACTCTGGCACGACTCTGGCACAACTCTGGCACAACTCTTATACAACTCTGGCACGACTCTGGCACAACTCTGGCACAACTCTTATACAACTCTGGCACGACTCTGGCACAACTCTGGCACAACTCTTGCACAACTCTGGCACTACGCTGGCACAATTCTGGCACAACTCGGGCATGATTCTGGCACAACTCTGGCACACCTCTTGCACAACTCTGGCACAACTCTGGCACAACACTGGCAAAACTCTAGCACATCTCTGGCAAAACTCTCACACAGCTCTAGCACAACTCTGGCACAACTTTGGCACAACTCTAGCACGACTCTGGCACAATCCTTGCACCATCCTGGCTCAATCCTGGCACAACTCTGGCACAACTCTGGTATGACTCTGGCACAACTCTGGCACAACTCTGGCAGAACTCTGGCACAACTCTGGCATAACTCTAGCACAACTCTTGCACAACTCTGGCACAACTCTGGCACATCTCTTGCACAACTCTGGCAAAACTCTGGCACAACTCTGCCTTAACTCTGGCACAACTATGGCACAACTCTGGCACAACTCTGGCACAACTCTGGCACACCTCTGGAACAACTCTGGCAAAACACTGGCACAACACTGGAACATCTCTGGCACAAATCTGGCACAACTCTAGCACAACTCTGGCAAAAGTCTGGTACAACTCTAACATGACTCTGGCACAATCCTCGCACAATCCTTGCACAATCCTGGCACAGTTCTGGCACAACTCTGGCACAACTGTGGCACAACTCTGACACAACTCTGGCACACCTCTGGCACAACTCTGGCACAACTTTGGCACAACTCTGGCACAACTCTGGCACAAATCTGGCACAAACCTGGCACAACTCTGCCACAACTCTGGCACAACTCTGGCACAACTCTGCCACAACTCTGGAACAACTCTTGCACAACTCTGGAACAACTGTGGGAGAATTCTGCTACAACTCTGGCACAAATCTGGCACAAACCTGGCACAACTCTGCCACAACTCTGGCACAACTCTGGCACAACTCTGCCACAACTCTGGAACAACTCTTGCACAACTCTGGAACAACTGTGGGAGAATTCTGCTACAACTCTGGCACAAATCTGGCACAACTCTGGCACAAATCTGGCACAACTCTGGCACAACTCTGGAACAACAATGGCACAACTCTCGCACAACTCTCCCACAACTCTCCCACAACTCTCCCACAACTCTGGCACAACTCTGGCACAACTCGCGCACAACTCCGGCACAAATCTGGCACAACTCTGGCACAACTCTGG